>JAULBM010326575.1:0-13243 GCA_032357055.1 Geukensia granosissima | reverse complement strand
GACCCGGCCGGGGATCGAACCCACGACCTTCCGCACTCGAGGCCAGCACGCTAACCATTACACCACCGAGGCGGTCCATTTAAAATTGATGAAGAAGAGCAATCAAAGCGCTGTTCATTTGCTTGGAATTTACTTGTACATATGAGATTTTTGTGTCATGAATTTTTACACCATATCCCACCTTTTTTTCTATTTCTTGAATATTTGTTATAAATGTATGGGCTCATTTATACTTCCAAAGCGATTGTCGTGCAACAGACAGAAAATCGCTTGGTGTTTATACTTTTCCCAGTTAGTTTGAACTTTTAATCTCAGGTAAAATCGCACGACATCGCGCGATCATGTCTTTCTGGCATATATTCCATATTCTTTTTTTCAAATATTGTGCAAGAAAATTTTATGCAAATAAGAAGATAATGCTATAATCAGGTATGCAGTTAAGTGGAGTTCACTGTATAAAATGTGTACATGTATATAAAATGTGCATAATCTTAAAATACCTTGAAAATTTACATTTCTTGATAAAGTCAAACATACAATGTGGCTTGATTATATTGAGTAAAGCTTTGTATGAGTGGAAATTTTAGGGGACCTTTTAAACAAAATTAATGTGAGGGGCACTTTTTACAATGAAAATGGTAGTTACATTAGATATAATGATGTATATTTTAGAGGATGATTATGGAATATATGCCAGAAAGTCACAATCCACATCTTTTCTGGATTTACTTTCATCAGACAGGTTAGGGGCCAAAATAGGAAGATTTGTACATAGATTTCTGTGGGGCATAAAATAAGTTTAGACAGAAATAGTTCTTGCATTTCTCTCATTTTTCAAACAGAAAAACAGTAATTATTATTTTGGGCTAAGGAAGCAGAGAATGGTGACTTGATATTTTGACAAAATATTATTTTATTACTTATTTCCATATTATGATCAATATTGAGGAAACATTTATGGGGTTAATTTTCATGAGAAACTAAATCCTATAAAACAAGAGTAATTTAAAATTCTAGTAAACAGCACTTTAATTGCTATTCTTCATCTTAAAAGTCTTTGCAGGTCTCCAACAATGTGCAATGCGTTTCTTCCAAGGCTAACTCATGTCTCAATCATTATAAATATCATTGCTTATATGTGGTGCAGTTTAATTTTATTTATATGGAAAAAGTTATTTGATTTTGATTTAAAATCTTTTCTTTGTTTCACACTTTTTAATTATCAGTTTTTCTCTTGTTCACAGGATGGTAGCTGGCCATACATTGGAGACAATGCTCGAGTATTATTAAAATTGGGACCAACAGTTGAATCCGTCCTCTTGTTATACAAAGTACTGTGAATTTCGTCTATTATTGAGATTTTATTGTGATATAAAACAGTAATATGTTTCTATGATGCAGCTTTGGTCTGTCACAATTCCATTTTATTTATTTGATATTTTATTATTATCATTTTAGTTTAAATTTTTATTAATTATACATTTATATACAAATAATTAAATAAGATTTATTCTATAATATTATGCTATGGAATATGCAGGATGTAAAAATTGTCTATTGTCTTTTTTTTAATATGTTTATAAAGACTTCCTTGAACAAAAAATCCATTCCATCTTCTTTATATATCAACTGATCAAACTTTGATATGGTGATAAAATTTTGTAATGATTGAGGGAAACCTATCATAAATTTGGCCTCCTGAAAGTGTTACTGAAAATGTCTGCAAAAACAAGGAACAGTCAATTATTTTTATGAGAACAGGGTAAATAAAACTGTCTCCTATTAATTTGCATTCCTTAATTGCCCTAGTCAACATATTTAAAATCTTCATTGAAATGTCAAGAAAACATTTTTAGTGTTAAAAAAATTTTTTAGGAGAGGAAGTTTTAGACCACAGTAATGCATAGAACAACATTTTATGCAGTCATGTTTTAAGTGACCACTGTACCTAAAATTATTCAGTTTAATTAGGTTGCTAGTAGAATAATACTATTTTTTGTTTACTACTTTCTGTCTCTCTTGCTTTTACTCTTATTTATTTGAACTAAATGTTTTCTATCTTTCTGTCTCAATCTTTAGGTTTTTAAATTTTTATTTTTTATGTCCTACTTATTATGATTGTTTTTTTCATTTATTAGAGGCATTGTAATTTGGAGTTATATTTTTAGTTCATGGTCTGTTTTTAATTTTAAGAATGTCTGGAATTTTAATTTTTATTTAGACTCTATCATATTTTTTTGCAAACAATCATTAGATTTCTGGGCAAAGCTTTAATTTCTGTGAAATGTATTGTTCATTGGTCATAGTTTAACTGTGGTCATGTGATCAGTACACTATAATTTACTGTGATAAAATTATTTTAAAAGTCTGTAATCTCACTTAAATCAAAATAAAGAATTGAAGATTCCCCAAAGGTGTAGAGACAAGTGCATGACAAAATGTTTGTTTTAAATGTGTAGTTTAAAATGGAGTGTCAGATAATGTTTTATGTGATACTGTTCTACTGTGATACTGTATTTTAACATTATTGTAGATCAATTTACAACAAATGTCTATGTTAATTTATAATAAAATATAAAATTTTCTTGTGCATTGTCTTTTATTTGTAGTCAAGTATACATGTACTTGAAATTGACTCAGGTACCCCTTTCACTCTCCATCCGGTTTATATATTTCTTTGTTTGGTGCCTGGGTGGCAAAGTGGGCTAGGTAATTGATTTAAACTTACCTGTACAGATTACTGTAGCCCATCACTTATACAGCCTGAGTTTGCGTCTGGGTTTTGTACCATACAAATAGGTTTAACTCTCATCACACATGATTAGGGTTGTCAGTTACCTGCCCAAGGTCGGTGGTTCAGCTTCCTCCATTAGTATATATACTGACCATGGCTATATAACTGAAATATTGTTTAAAGTTGCATTAAACCTCATTCAAACAAACAATCAACCAGATATGATATCAATTGTGTTAAGATTTTAAATTGGCTGTCAAAAACAGCAAGTAAGTTGGTACCTTTTTGTAGTATTTGTAATTGTCTGCATACTATGCATCAACCTCAAAAGTTAAATATGATGTAGTTGGTTTTCTGTTGTTTTGTCTCACCACTATCCCAGGATAACCGGACAGGAACCTGCAATCCAGTGGATGTTGTTAAAATGTTAAAGTATACTGGTTTCCCATTGTAAACTTATTTTGGCTGTTATTGTTACATCATCACATTTTATTTTAAGCTCAGTCTGTCAACAATTGTAAAAAAAAAATTCTCCTCTGAAACAACGTAATGGACCAAACTTAATAGTTTAATGGTCCTGTTCCACAATTGTGTTTGATGACCTAGGCATTATACTAAAATGTCTGCCAGGGTGAAAATATAATAAAAAGGGGGGAATTTTTTTATGAAGTTATCCTAGGAAACTAAAAAGTAAATCTTGGCCATTGACAAGAATAATTGGGTGATCCCTTTCAAAAATTATATCTGATAATCCTGACCTCCAACAAAGATGGCTGCCAGGCTATAAATAGAAAAAAATGATATTGTTTTAATCTTTTCTCAAACTACAAAGCCAATCTTAGCCCTAGTTGACATAAATGATCCTTGGGTGGTCCCTTTCCAAAACTGATCCTGACATCCGGCCACTAGTCTACTAGTAGGGGTAAAATGAACAAAAATCTCTAAAAGTGCAAAGCTAAACTGTTGTTATATTTTTGATTGCATTCTAAACCAATACGGAAAATTAATCATAGATAACACGTTATTAGTGCTGGATGATTTAATATCAAGTTTTCGTTGAATGGTCACTAAGTGTGTCCCTATTAGTACTGTAAAACGAACCACGATGCCTATTTTCACCAAAATTGCTTTAACAATATTCTCATCTGGAAATACTTGCTGAATCTGAACCAAACTTTTGATGGAATAGTCACTAGTTTGTTCCCTTTCAGAATATTGTATCCACTTGACAACCAAGATGGTTGGTACAGATGGTTGGTACAACCAAACTTAAGTTTTGTATCATATATGAAAACAGTCCTTATCGGAGATATTAAATCAATAAGATTAATATTGAATTCTCACATGCATTTAATGATTATAAAAAATACCAACAGGCTAAGATTAAAAATTGCTTTGAATAAATTAATGGTCAATTTTAGTGAACATATGCTGCAGGTGAGCAAAGAAAGGCTCCATGGAGCCTCTGGTTGCGGTCATTTTTTAGCTTGCCTTTTGACGTGAATATATGTCCATTATTGAAGACCATAAGGCAACCTGTAGATGTAAATTATATGTTTTGAATGACTGCCTTGACATTCATACCAAATATCTTCTAAGTTCATCTGGCCAATGGCCATGTTTTGGCCATGTGGGCTTCTTGGCATCCTTTGTCATCCGTCTTTTTTACGATTTTACATTTCATCTATTCCTCTGAAAGTACTAGACCAAATCGACCAAACTTTACAGTGTGCATCTATGGAAGGTCATTTACAAAGTTTTGTCCCAATTAGAAGAAACTTGGCGCTATGGACAATTCTATTCCTGGTTGTCTGTAAGGCTGCATGAAAGCGCTTGACAAACTGAAACAATATTTTACAGGATACATCTATACGGGTCTTCTAGAAAGTTGCTGACTTTTCTCCAGATCGGACAAAAACATAACCACCTTGGATGATTCATGTTTCTGATTGGCTGAAGCATGAATAAAATCTTTTTCATTTATGAAATCATTTGACCAAATGGAATAATTTATAGGAAGCATCTATACAAGTTCCTGTACAAAGTTAGCTCATTTTGTCCCGATCCACATAAAAACGTGGTTGGCATGTATGATTCTTGTTACTGATGGACTTAAACATAAAAAAAAATCTGTCATAAAACTGCTTGACCAAATGGAACAATATTTTACATCTATGAAAGTTTCTCGACAAAGTTTTCTCATTTTGTTATGATAAAAAAAAACAATGCCAGCATGGACAATTCTTGTTTCTGATTGCCTGATATTTATAAAAGCTTTTAATACAAAATTATCAATGTTGATTAAATATGGAAAATTCGGGGTATGCTATATGTAAGAGAATTACAACCGAAACCCATAGCAAAAGAAGCACTCAAATCCAATCAAATCGAAATTGGACGCCAAAGACAGGGACAACTACTTAGAGCAATACTTCTTTAAGCATTTCTGTAATTTCAGTGCTTTATAATCTAAGCAAATGCAGCAAATTTTCTGTAAAACATTGTTTGAGAAATAAGTCCTACAAGTCGTGAATACCCGTGGGGACGAAATCCTTCATCAGAGGTATCGACCCACTTGGCAAAACTGAACAATAGTTGAAAGAAGGCATCTATGCCAGGACTTAAATGACGTTTCCTCATTTCGTCCAGATTTTGCAAAAATTTGGCAGCCATGAATCTTTCTTGATTCTGATTGGCTGATACATAAATAAAAATTTTCACTTAAACTTTCTGGTTTAATGGAACAATATTTGATAGAAAGTATCTAAGAAAGGTCCTTCATTGAGTTATTTCATCTCCATCAGAATAAAACATTGCCACCATGGATGGATTGTTTTTTATTGCTTGATGCATAAAAGTGACTAATGCATACAAAATCCATAAAAACCAATTTGCCAAATGGAATTAAATTGACAAGAAACATCTATGAGGGATCCTTAAAAAACAATCATGGGCACTATTCATGACTGTTGGTATGTAATATTTCTGAGTGTACCAATATCAAGTTAACGATACAAGCTGAGCATCCCAAGCCTTTAGTTTCTATATTTATAGCTAGTTTGAATGACCGAAGTTCAATTTGAAGTTTTTAACAGTTTTGTCATCAAAAGCAAAAATCCTTAGGGGTGGATCATTTACCCTCATTTATTGATATATCCTCAAGTTTTACTTTTATAAAACCATGGTCCTGAAAGAAATATTTGGGATTTCAATTGAGCAGGACAGGAAAATTATCCTTGATTTCCATCGTTCCAAAGAATGATAAGCAAAACTTTATGCTTTTTTTGGTGTCTGGAAAAAAGCACGATTTTTAAATACATAAAACACAGCCCTCTGCCCCACTTCAATATCAAGTGGTCAGCCTCTGAAGTTTAAATTTTGATTAACAAAATGTCTCCAAAAAGGTCAAAACAGCAATCATATTTATACGCATGTTGCATTTGGGGGAAGACAACATGCAGCATTGCATATTTCGGATGTAACTTTGACATATAATACACGAACAACTCGATGAGGAAAAAACATGATTTGAAGTCCATCCACCTTACTGGCATATCCAGCATCAACCATATAGGTTTGAATGATGCATCTATGGATTACTGCAATGCATGCTTCGGATAATAACCTTCAAAACTATGTGAGTGTGTGATGTAGTAATGTTTTACCTATTTAGATGTGAGTTAGCAGAATTATAGCAAAAATATAACATCCGGTCTCTCTACCGTAACTCCGATTAGTTTCTTAAGTCTTTTTAGTGAAATGTTTGTTTTGGCTGTGTTTGACACTCTGCTCGTTCTCACGCAGCAAGAAATACGAAGATCTTCTTGAAACAATTATACATTGATAAATAAACAAGTGAACAACCAAAAAAAGTGATAATGAAGGGTTTTTTTTTCTTCTAATATTTTTAAACTTGTTATATTTTTGACAAGTAATTAAAATAAAACCAAATGCTTATTTTACTCTTTGGTTTTGAAAAAAAAAGTTTCTCTGTTTGTAAATATTCAATAATTCCCTGAAAGTCATAAAAATGTAGATTAAGTTGGTGCAACATCACTCTGATATTGTCAGGAAATGGCAAATCTTTTGAAAATTCAAAGGTAAAAAGTCAATTTACTTTTAAGATCGAAAATCAACAACTTTTCCATTGTCATGCAGCTCCAATCAACAATATCAGAACCACAAAACTGGCCCAAAATCAATCGCTTGCTATTAATCAACCGAGTACCTGACAATAGTTGAAGATACTTTCAAATGATTACGGGAGGTGTTTCCAAGGACGCATTCATGTTCGACAATTACCTATTTCCGATAAACGTATTTCGAACAGTTCCAATAATGTTTTCTATTCGTCATTTCTAAAACCATTGACGCGATGAGATAAGGAACTGTTTCTAATGACAATTCTAAAACAACCGTTAATGATAATTATAAATTTAAATTTCATTTCATGCATGAATATACCAATAGTTTCAGGAACAAGAGAGTAAGTTAAAAGTTCTTAATATGGGAATCGGTATGAAATTAAATAGACGAAAGAAAACTTAATTCTCATCGTGTATGGATTGGAGAAATGCAAGAACACGCAGATAAACGACGAGCTTCAGTATCATCAGTAAAACGAAACACAGAAGGAAAACCTAAAATTGTAAGGTCTAAATCAAAATTTATTAATTCTGAAACAAAAGGAAAACCAGAAACTGGAACGCTCAATGGGTGGAAGAAAACGCAAATAAAGAAAAACGATAAAGACTACAATGTGATATCAGAGAGCAACAAAGACAATGGTCCTGTAAATAGTGATGTTGTGGCTAGTTCAACTGAAAAGGATTTAAAGCCTATTCTGAAGAATGACAATTCTGATTCCAATCAAAATGGCGGAGTAGCAAATGTTTGTGATGAATCACTGCCAAATACAGGTTCTGGACAGGAAGGAGAACCAAAGGAAGCGAAAAAGGTATCCAAAAAAGGTTCAGAGAAAAGAGTTATTCTTCCAAGAGACTTGACCAGGACATCACTGGATAACCAATCACAGGCTTCGGTCGAAGAACAGGTGCAGTCCACATCGGTGTTGATCCCACAAGACCGACCACGGTCTGTGATAGCTCAAAATGACTCCTTTATCAAATCTGTGATTCCATACCTTCCACTCAGTCTAGCCGTTGTTTATCTGATATTAAATATTTTCATACCTGGCTCAGGTTAGTATAGTTTTTCAGATATTTTTGCCAACTTTAAAGAGGGCACGAGCAAAGCAGGTTACAACGTGCATTTATACTTTGTTATTTATTATTAAACATCTGAGTTCAAGTTTTGCTAAGCTCCATTTCTTTCCAATTTTAATACTAGTACTCTTGCTACATACCTTTCTTATGAGAGTTTAATGTTGCAATCAGGATTACTACCATATATGGTACGAGGTCTAGCCCCAACACGCTTTATTTTTGTCGGGGGAGGGTGAAAGTTATTAACGTCCTACACAGCAAACTAATGCTCTCTGTCGGGGAAAATCTGAGCGTGTAAATGAAATATTAATCACAAAGTCTCATCAATTTTCTATGATCGGATTTTTCCAGTAATTAAACGAAATTTTCTTATTTTAAACAAATGAATTTAACACTTTTGCAAAATTTGTTAAATTCTATTGAAACAATTGTTCAATAAACTTAATTGATGGTTAGAATTTGTCTATAAAAATTTTTAATTTTATAAGTATTCACAAAATCAGGAAACATTTCCATTTTTGGTTGTATAGTTGACTGTTTAGTTCGGTAGAATTGGATATTTTAATCAGTACGCCGATGGCCTAAATTGTACGCTTTTGCCATAACTATAATATCAAAAGATTAGCAATCATACCCGGTATTCTGGCCAGTCATATAGTAGTATGATAGCTGGTAAATTCTGTTTTTATTTTGTTGATGAAAAACACTGTAAGTCTCTGTCCCTGTCTTTCCAGCCACTCATTATGCTTGTAATAGGATAAAAGTTGTAAACACATCCCGCCCTATAAAAGTTGTAAACACATACCGCACTTTCTGAAATTAATTTGGACAACTTTCGAAGCTAGTGTGCTAGAACGAAGCTTTCAACATCTATTTAGGAGTCAAACCCTTTTACAAGTTAAAGTTGCGCATAATTAGTTATAACTGACTAATTTTTGTCATTGTGCAGTATAACAGATTCATTTGGCTGTATTCAATGTACAGGCGAAACGGATCAGTTTCATTTTCTTTACATAGCATTAACTTTATATGAACAATTTAAAAGGGGCATTTTTGATAATGGAATTTACATTAACCTATACAAACATGATTTTTATGCAACGGAAATGGTAAATTATCAAAACTTTCAATTTGAAACCACTTTAGAGAATTTTTTAGATTTGACATATTTTACCAAAATTTTTAAGAAGGAAATAACTTACCAACGGGATAAAAGAATTAATATTCACGTATTAAAACAAATGCCAATCAAATAATTATTTTATGTTTTTAATATGCTTCGATTTATTTTCCAAAAAAGTTAATGCAGTAAAATGCAATACCTCAAAACGTTTAAGTTTTATTCCGTCACAATTCGATATTATTGTGCTAAGATTATGGCGAGCGAGACAACTATTATATCTCTTAGACTCTATTTTCAGATTGGTAAAGTACATTTTTGTATTTATCCCATTATGATCCTTTTTTGCTCGTTTATCTACGAAATTGCGATAATCCATATACTCTATTTAGCATAAAACTCCATCTACCTAAAACGCGATTTTCTGTAATTTGAACTCCTGTTTGTTTTTTTGAAACTCCCACATATTGAAAGAATACAGATTAAACTCCCTTGAGAAATTCTAATCAAAGCTCTAAAACTTTATATTTGAATCGAATTTCGGATGTCATTTATTTAAGAAACAAATGATAAAACCGACATACTCGGTAAATGAAACTTGATATTTATTGTATGATTCTAATTAAAATTGAAAACCTTTTCAAATTGACATGAAAATAAAAATAAATAACGGGGAAGGTCTGACTTTCAAATACATATGCAAATTGGGTACAAATGTACAGGTCGTATTATATACAACGTTTCAATGATTAAAAAAAATAAATATTGATTTAAAAAATCACAATAACTTTTTAAAGGTCACAGAGGCAGCTTTACCTAGAAAATTTACTTATCTGAAAGTTTTTGGAATTTTTTTTACCTTTCTTTCCTTCAACAATCTAATGTGTACTTCTTTAACTTGACACAGACATATTACAAGCCTATTCCAAAATTATTTTTAATTTTTGGAACTTTTCCGTTGTGAAGGGTCCTCGGTGGTCCAAAGGACACAAATATACTCTACTTTAAAACGATAAGCTGCATGCTTACTTTTAAAATAAGATTTGTTTCTCTTGCTTCTATGGATCACCATCAATTCTCTAATCGAAACATAAATCCTCAACCATCAATTCTTTTATTTTTCGGGGGAGGCGTTATAGATTTTTACCTAGATTAAATCTTTTCACTGTTAATTATGAACAGAGTATTTCATTTCGGCATACATTGAAAACAATTTCTAAATTTCACCTTACAATCTCCTCTGAAACCGCTTTGCTAAGAAATCAAGATTCATCATTTCGTTCCGTTCAGACAACAAACATGGCCGCAAGAGACAATTCATGCTTTTCATTGGCTGATTTTCTTAAAATGTTGTTGTGGGAATACCCACTATCAAATGGAACAAATCTTTATTAGACGCATTATATATGGGAAGTCACATCATTTGTCCCGATCCGATGACAAATAAAACACTTATGAACAATTGTTGTTTCTAATAAGACTGCTATCAAAAATCTTTTTCTCTGCGACAGCGTTACGAAATACAAAAAAAAACCTTTACAGGAAACCATTGTAATTGCTGTACAAAGTTTTCTTATTTCGTCCAAATCTATATACAAATGTTTAACTGTTAAGGACAGTTGTTGTCTCTGTTTAGATAAAAAGTCTTCCTAAACCACTTAACCAAATTGAACAAAACTTAAGAGATTGTGGTACAGTACAAAATTTCCCAATCTAGCCAAGATTGGCTTGCGAGTATGGCTAAAAAGACAGAAAGAAAATTAGAAAAGTAACATGGCCTGGTATTAAAAAGACTTCTTACCTGGTGAGCGATACAGAGCCTGACTCTTTATTAAGATAATGCAAACCTGATATTTTCTATCTCCTTTTTTCCTAGAGTTAACTTTCCGTTTCGACGGCCCCTTCGTATGTTGTTTACACAATCATACATACATCATTCAAAAAGGTTATGGAACTCACCACCAATAGATCTACAATTCTGACAAAAATAGTTATAATGAAAAAATAAAATTTTGTAAATTTCAATATGAACGGAGAAAAACTAAGTACATGTATACAAATTTCGAAATCATACACCAGATCTTTTTTCTCTGTTGCATTTTATAAAATTTTGTAGATTTCTCCAAGGGATTTTTTTTTAATTTAATAAAAAGTAAGAGACTCAGCTCAGTGAAAAATATTATGATATACTTATTCTTTAAAAGGTACAGATTCGTTGCTGTATTCAGAACATTAAAACCGATTTCACTTATAGCTTCCTTACACAAATATTAATTAATTTTGCATTGTACCATTCCTGTCTTTCCTCGGGTTCATTGACAACACAGTATTAAATCGTCGAACATACTGTGTTTGATGACATCCCGTGTTTAGAGGCTTGATATCTTAATTTTCACTAGGAATATCAGCCCGAAGTTGTCATCAATAACTGCGAGCATTCATTAAACAGTATATTCTTTTTGCATGTATTTTGGTTTAAGTATATTTATTGTGATTCGTGTACTCTGTAGTCGGTTTGGGTGAAATATATTGTTTGATTTTTATAGTTTGTCTGTTACTGATTTTTTATTTTTAGATTTTTCCTTTGACCAATGGTCGGGGGAGAGCTAAGTCCCACTTAAATAATTAAAACCCACCACAGGTTTCATGTGTCTGTCCCAAGTCAGAAATTGTGGCATAGGTTTGTCGTTGAGTTTAATGTTTTGTTATATGTACTTTTTGATAATTTCAGGTAAGAGCACTATTATTTTACGTATACACGTTTTATTTATTTGTGGCTATTAAGAGTTTTTCACAGGAAGTTGTAGTCCATCCTTAAAGGCATCGTGAGGCATCCTGACTTATCATATAACCCCTCTGTTTTTCTGGAAGTTGGAGTGTGGTCTCTCTGACTTTTACCCCAACATCTTTTCATTTTCATATATGAACACGTACATGATACATGTTGGGGGTTTGAATATGTTTTGTTGGATCCAAACACTCCGCCACCCACGTCGATTGATTGATTGATTGCTGCTAAACGTCCAGCGGGCAAAATTTCAGCCATATTCAGAACGGGAACAAGTTAACAAACAAAAGTCAATATGTAGACTGTGAGCAGGGGACCGGTAAGGAAGAGACTTTTAAACATACGGGTTGGATAGGAGCGAAAAATTAAGCCTTGTAACTGGCCGATACTGGCCACTCATAATGAGCTGTTACAAGGGGCCTTTAAGGTGCTTGATGCGTTACATTTCCGAAACACTGGACGTTTTAATAACGTCTCCCTCCAGACGGACTGTGAATTTATACATTTCTACAACCAGGGACACCCCTTTTAGAGCACTGGTGCCTCCAGAGCGGAGATACCGTGTTTCTTTCCCCGGCACATCCATTGCAAAAGGGAGTTCCAGTATTTATACATCCCGCTCGAATTAACCTACACTCCTTTAGCAGGGGTTCTACCTGCAGGCGGAGAAACCGAACGGCCTATTTCTATACCAATGCCGCCCTCGGGGTCGATCGCAATGGAAAAATCAAAGCAAACCCATTCTGTAAAAACCATACAAAAGAGCAAGCAACCCAATCAGGTAGTAGCTTAACAACTGTAAGAGTTTATATATATTATTACTATAGAATGTAAAATTCCATTCTTTACCAAAACTCTACATTTACAGCTTGTTTTTGCACTAAATCCTAGTTACGGTTCTGAAATCGAAAAGCCTGTGATATCTATATCATTGCTGCAGAAGCTTACTAGTCAAATGAAGGTTACGACCGTTAGTCAAAATTTTGTAAGCAAATGCAAAGTCGGAAATGTAAACACCATAGGAGGAGCAATATGCACATATCCGTCAAGAAATGGACAGTTTACTATGGGAACAGAAACATCGTCTGCTTTATCTTTCCGTGGATCGACAACTTTAATTTGATCAATGGATTACATCCAAACGTGCATAAAAATTTCTTCAACAATACGGAGTAGGCGACGGGTGTCTTCAGGGGAAAAGGCAATACCAGACGAATTTTCAACCTTCAACCCCTTTTTAATCCATTGCAGTTTAATGTCGCTTAAAAGCATACCAGTTTTATACATGTACTTCAATATTGTTTTTCGGTCGCCATCATGATTTGGTTGACCGGTACGAAATATCCATTTCACAGATGACAATGGATATCTTCCGA
>JAULBM010326565.1:0-13243 GCA_032357055.1 Geukensia granosissima | reverse complement strand
TAGTGGATTGATACTTTGCATGATCATAACCTTCATTAGAAATTGTGTTGCATACCAAAATCATTTTTGTCCTTAAACAGTCTGGATACACATTGCAGTTTCAATTTTTTAGAATGAGCAAATATTGCAGTTCCATGGATACTTCATTTGAGGAACCCTTTATCATATTTAATGTTTATATCCATTTTGACATATATTTATATGTTGGGTAATCAAAGTCCACTTAAAAACTAGGAAAATTAGCACATAACCAAATTTATGATAGTACAGTATTTATTCATTGGAAGGGTTATTTCCAAAATTCAATAAGTAATATTTCTTTCTCATATCTGCTTGTTCAGTCTTTCCCCATAAATTGGCATCTGTCTTTCCTAGTCATAATACCAAATTAAATGATTTCATTGATACATTTTGATCAACCTAATTTAATTTGAATGAAACTCACATATAAAATAACAATTTGAAATTTAACTGTAGGAAACATGCTTTCATTTTCAAAGCCATCACATTAGATTTTTTCTCTTCATGACAACTTCGACAACTTAGTGTACATGTGATAATTTGCTCTTATTTACACACACAGATAAATTTTCTGTATAATTTTGATCCTCTAAAATGTTATTCATAATTTACTTTATTAACACTACCGCGGGGTCCTTAGAGATGGTTTCCATCTCAATGTTATCTAGTTTAGCTTTATATACCACCTCATCATCTACTGCTTATGATAAGGAAAGCTTATCCAAATACTTAAGAACTGCAGCCATAAAGAAAAAATTATTAACAATTTGGTTTAATTTATTTAATGTCCAGAAAATCCTTTTCATCCTGATTAGAGTTTTTAATGTTGGCTATCTTTAATTGAAGTAAGTCATCTTCCACTTGTCTCTCCAGTGTTCCCTTAATGTGTAAAGTCATTAATTTTTTTTTTGTGCACTTGGTCCAAAAAAATCTAACACTGTCCTTTTTGACATTTTGTGTAAGCATGCCTATGAATGGTCAATGTTGATTGTTCTTATTGAGTTAAAGAAATGATCATGCTATTAAAAATGGGAAATTAATTCAGAGAGATTTACTTCTGGTTTCCTTTTTTCTTTGTTTCACTTAAATTGTTTGACATACAGAACCAGATGAAAATACAATGAAAACATGTACGACAGGCACCAATTTGTACCGGTAAATTTTTTGATATCCAAAATGAAATATCCAGAAAAATGTCGACAACAGGCAGTAAAATTCACCTGCTGTCTCCTTTTTATGAAAACACTGTGGATGTATTGGTTTATGGTTCATTTATCATTTTTAAAGAAAGTTAGCAACAATATGTTTGTAATGATGTTGATTTTAAATAAAAAATCCCATTTGTAAAATAATGAAAAAATCGCCAACAAAGAAGTCTTTAGCTGAAAGATGTCAAAAAACTATTATTAAAAGTTATATTGTTAAGTCATGCCTATCACTTTGAGCGAAAAAAGAAATGGGTGAGCACTTAACATGATGTTTGTTTCTGTTTCCCTAGGCTGGAGTGAAGAATGGTATGTTTATGGGAAAGGCCAAATCATTATGTCCAGAACTGGTTACCATACCATATGACTTTGAGGGGTATAATCAAGTATCAAGGCTTCTGTATGACACAGTAGCTAGGTAAGTCCCTCAAGTATAACACTATCTTTTTTCTCTATTTATATTTTATTCAATGTTAGACCAATAAGAATAAATCTTGTAGATATTCTTATTTCACATTAAAAAAATGACAAATAATGCACACATTTATTTGCAATAAAGATCAATATCATAAAAATGGAAATGGAAATGTAATTAAGAGCAGTTGTAATAATCAGGTGAATTCACCATGTGTTCACACCAGATAATATGAAATGCTTATTTATTCTCAAGTTGAGAGCTAAGCAGAATTGTGTGAAAAAAAATCTTTTTGGGTGCATGTACATGAATTAATTACATTCGCCCATGAATTTCTTTCTACAAAACGAAATTGCTCAGTCAAACAATTTTTTTTTGAGAACGTTGAATTAAAATTTCTTTTGATTTTCATTTTCAACTCTAATAATTTTGTTGTTTCTAAGAGGAACTAGTTTAATTATTGAAAAATGTAGAAGACTTAGCATATGTGTATTTTACATCAAAAACAATGAAAATATAAGGCCATCAGCATTCATGACATCCTGTTTCACACTATAAAAATTTAGACAGTTTTCAGTAATAATAAGTGATTGCTTTGTAGCCATGTTATTGAAATTTTTGTTTTAAAAAATTTGCACAATAGCTACACCCATGATATTGAAGCTGTGAGTTGTGATGAGATGTTAGTAGACTGCACAGATCTGTTGGCAGACACAGGAGCAGACCCACTAGACTTTGCTACCATTTTAAGACAAGAAATTTTTCTGAAGACAAAATGTACTGCATCTGCTGGGTTAGGTATGTATCTACAGAATCTCCTATCCTTTCAATTTAACCACAAGTCTTATGATACTTATGGTTATCTTGCACCCTTAAATTTTTGTCAGGTTAATTTCTTATGATTAGCAAATTTTCCAAATGATCAGTCTTATTGTCTTCCATCTTTTTAAAACAAATTCATGTCTGGGCTTTAAATTTTTTTGTCTTGATTTAGGCTTTTTATACTAAGCCTGTGGCTAGGTTACATGAAGCTGATTTTTCTTGTACCAGGGTTGGTGACCTTTGAACTCAAGGTCAAATGAATGATTTTTACACAGGATATTCTTCTCTGCTCTGGGCTGTATTTTTCCCTTTTGATGCAGGCTTCTGATATTCTGGTTGTAGATAGATCTCTTTAAGAAGATTTGACAAACACCATGATTAGTGAGCTTTAAATGAGGATTATTCTTTTTAGGTGAGAGATTCGTGTCTTGGCTTTAACGATTTTGTCTGTTGAAGTAGGCTTTTGATATTTGGCATCTGGATAGATCACCTGAAGCCAGTGTTTCATGTTCTTTGTTTGTGACCTTAGACCTTGAACCTTGAACAAAAAGTCATATTAATGTTTTTACAGGAGAAATTTGTTTCTGGACTGCAACTTTTTGTTTCTTGATGTGGGCTTTTGATAATTGCATTTGGATAGGTTATCTGAAGCTTGTTGGTGACCTTCAACTTTGAACTCTGACCTCATGATCAATTAATATTTTATTGATTCAATCATGCACTTTAAACTGGTGACTGCCACAGTTGTGTAATGGTTAGCATGTTTGCCGTGAGTGAGGAAGGTTGTGGGTTTGATCCCCAGCTGGGTCAAACCAAAGACATTTAAATTGGTATTTGCTGCTTTTCCACTAAGCAATCCAGCATTTAGGAGTAAGAGCAAAGACTGGTTGGCCCAGAGTCAGAATAATTTGTCTGAGTAAAGAGGCATGCCTTCCTGCAGACTGTTGCTTTCGTGAGCCAGCAGTACCTTATTGACTTAACTTATAACTTACATTCAAGCAAGTTGAGTAACAGGTTCTCCTTTATTGTACTTATATATCAAGATAATTTTTATGGTGGGTAAACACATGTAGTTCATTATATGCTGCTCATCTTCTGTTCTAATGTTATAAATCATAACAGCAAAAACAATGATACATTTATTTTATACAATGTATCTTTTAATTCTAATTTACATTAGATCTTAATATTAAAACAATTCTACATGTCTAATTTTAGGAAGTAATATACTTCAGGCTAAAATGGCGACCAGGAAGGCTAAACCTAATGGACAGTACCATTTACAATCAGCAGATGTTGTAAATTTCATGAAAGATCAGTCTGTCAAAGATATTCCAGGTATTTTTTTTGATTGGACCAACCTTATGTAAGGCACCCCCCTTATAGAAATAGGTTGTTTGGTTTCTCCCTCTGTAGGTAGAAAAGACATCCATTAGTTCAAGCGAGATGTATAAACACTCAAACCCTCTACGCAAAGATTGTGCAGGGAAAAGAGTTGGCACTAGGTATCTCCATCCTTGAGGCAGTGGTCCTCTAAAAGGGGCGTCCCTGATTTTGGGATAGATAAGTTTAAATTCACAATCTGTCCAGAGGGAGATGTTTAAGACGACCTGTGTTTAGGAAATGCCACATCCAAAGCACTTAAAAGACCCCTTGTTACAGCCCATTTGAGTGGAAATTAGGCAACCAGTTACAAGGCTCCTATCAAATCTGCAATTTTTCAAGTGGCAGTCTAAAAGTCCGTTCATTATAGGTCCCTTGCTCACCGTCTACGTATTGATTAATTGTTTGTTAATGTGTTTCCGTCCTGAAAATGCATGAAATATTTGCCACTGGACATTAGTCAGCAATCAATTGTAAGGCAAGTACATCATGTTTAAATATGGTACAACGTCAGGCATGAACTGAACACATAAATTTAAATGAACTAGCTTGATCACTCTACCATCCAGTAGTAACTTTATAAGTGATAAAGCTGTTTCTGAAATAAAACTTATTTGTCTTTAAAATTCTTGACATGGGCCACTTAGTTTTGACAATAATTGTAGTCAACCATCTTGTTTTTTGGGAATAAATTTGACAATGATTTTATAGGGAAATAAGAAATTATTTCACAATTAACAGTTCACACTTTGTAATTTTTCTGTTCTAATGACATTTTTAATAACAACACAAAAAATGCAATTACAGTACATTTGTCTAAAGATTTGACTTCTGCATGTTGAAATCCATTGTGGGATCAAATAGTATAGAATATATTTTATTACTTCAATCATCTCACAGCACATACAGAGCATATAATTGCATATATGTAAATGTTATAGGGTTTTTGCACAAATATTGGTGAATATTATGCCGAGTAAAATGTATATTGCCTGACCTTGCATGTTTGGTCACTTTATGTGGGATATTAAGTTGCTATACAATAAATACAGAATTTATATGGATTAATTTATAAACTTCATAATTCATTTTAATTGGATAAGATACAGATTGGACAAGATACATGTATGATGAGGTAGACATCTGATGCATTTTTGTAGGAGTTGGTTGGTCAATGTCACACAGGTTGCAAACAATGTCTGTTTCTACATGTGGTGACCTACAGAAGTTATCACTAGGAGTGTTACAGAAAGAGTTTGGTCCAAAGACAGGGCAGTCACTATACAAGTATTGCAGAGGACAAGATGACAGACAGATCAAACTAGAACAAGAACGAAAGTCTGTGTCTGCTGAAATTAATTATGGAATAAGGTTTAAAAATGTAAGATTGAATGGTTTGTATTTTTATGGTTTATTATTCATAAGCTATCATGTCAGACAGTTTTTTGCTCACCTGACCCTAAGGATAATGTGAGACATTTTTAACGGGGCATCTGTCTTACATTTATCCACAGTTACTGAAAGATTTTCTCCTCTGAAACTGCTACCTCAATTGGTACCAAACTTAAATGGAAAAATCTTTCAATTTTGTACTGACAAAGGACTGGTCCAGACAATTAATGAAATCATATCTGGTGTGAAACTGTATAATTTACTCGAAGAGTTATTGGTACTAGCAACCAGTCTTTACAATCAAAAACAGTTTTTTGCTTCAGGTAACAGTCTTCTAACAATTTGGAGTAGTCTATACAATAATGTAGTTGAAATGGCACCCTTTCTCAAGTCAATGGAAGAAGTGCCCATTGGAAGTAGGACATTTTTTTCATAATCAGTTGTTAATAAAGGAATATATTGAAACCAGTTGTAATTAACTTATTGATATCAAATATTGTTTCCAAATCAATAAAAAAAACTTTGAAAGGAAATTATATTGTTTCCAAATCAGTAAAAAAAACTGAAAGAAAATTCAAGTATGTACAGCACAAGCTATGAATTGTTCAGCACTATTACCCACAAAATTCTTTGTCAACATTGATTTTAGAAGCTATTAAAATTCTGAAATGTTAAGATTTGTATCACTTTGATTTTCAAAGATAAAATTGAAACAAGTATAGTGAATTCAAAGCTTTTAAATAACAAGCATTGGAATTTCAGGAACTTCTGAGTAAGCATGGTTAGTTAGATACCAAAAATAATGTAAGGGATGGAAGTTCTTCTAGGACCATTGGATTTCCACATTTTTTCATGGAAAATTGTGTAAAGAAAGTTAGGGTTTGTTAGAAAGAGTCAGAAAATGATGTTTAAAGGTAGTAAAATGGGGCGTCCGTTTGATGGTCAGAATTTCTGTCTATTTTTAAGATACTTTTATCTCAATGTTCATTGTGAGACATATACTGTGATACACTTTTTATTCCTGGTGACCAAGTTTTCATGGAATTCATTGGCTGACTTATCCACGTGAGAATCCAGAAATAAAATTAATAAACCTATAGAAAATGAATAAATGACTGCTACATGAGAAATAAGAGTTATGGTTTCAGCAGAACAGCACATTAATTACAAAGTTTAGTAGAAGTGTGCTTTTACAATAAAACCACTACCTACTGGAGTAAAGAATTAACTTCTGATCATAACCATTGAATGTAATGCGCTTATGAAGCACCTCAGTTTTGCCTTGATACACAAGACTTAGTTTGAAATATGTTTGAGATCAGAATGGAGATTAAAACTTAATGGCTGACATGTGTTACTTTGTATGTCTGTGGTGAGTTTTCAGGATCAAATATGCAAAATTATATCACAAATACCACAATTTAAAAAAAATTCATGATACTTTAAGACCAAATTTTTTTATAGAAATCCAGAAATTGTCTAATTAATCCATTTTTGGCAAGCTTTTCTTCAAATTGTAAAGAAGAATTTACTGCTGCCACCATTCTGGTAAATTCACATTGCTAACTAAAATTTTTTACCATTAGGACAATGATGCAGATAAATTCCTGACAGAATTATCAGAAGAGGTGTGTAATAGGTTAAAGAAAATTGGTATGAAAGGAAAAACTGTCACTCTCAAACTCATGATAAGGAGAGATGATGCTCCAATAGAAACAGCTAAATTTATGGGCAAGTATTTATTCCCAGAGTTTTTATGACATTAAATATTTAAAAATTAATAGTTCCAATACCAAGGGAATAATTAATCAGTCCATAGTGATGTGATAGTGGAACAAATTATTAAAATGAATGTCTTAGCCTCATAATTTCAAGCCCCTGTTTACTCCAACTTTGGCTATCTCAAAGTCGTTTGGGTCCCTTGCACTTCAATATTAACAAGATTTCACTATAATAGAAAACATTTACTTGAAAAACAACTATACAGACACTTATAAGTAAGTTAATTTGTTGTGCAGTTTTGTCACACGTGGTGAAAATTTGCATGGACCCAGCCCCTCAGTTATGCATTATGGATCACTAAGTTTAACACAAGCAGTTTCTACAGTCCCAAACAGTAGTCCAGCCACTTGATATTTGATATGGAATTTCCATCCTAGAGGTTAAAATAAAGCAAAGGGGAGACTTATGTTTGAGATTACAAAAACAGTTGCATCTAGTTTTATATGGAATGGTACTCAATATGAGATCATGTTTTTGCTGCTTAAACAAAATTTTGTAAATAAAAAATCTTCCATTGAAGATTTAAAATGAAAAAGATCATCAATCAATACCCAGAGAGGATAATATCCTCAACTGCTTTTATTTTCAAACCTTAAAAATTATTACCTGTTTGTGAAAATGGCATTAATATTACAAAATGTAAAATGTTACAGGACATGGATTATGTAACCATATTTCTAAGTCCTCCACTTTACCGCTGGCTACAGATGAACCTAAAATAATAGCCAAAGAATGTCTCACAATACTGAGAAATCAACGTATTAATGTACAGGACATGAGAGGTGTTGGTATACAGTTACAGAGACTGGAGTCAGCACAAGTTGGTACAAAAGCTAATAAAGCACCAGCTAGTATTCTTAATTTTACTGTAGCAAGGCAAGGTAATAAGAGTTTTTTTCAACTTGTTGTTTAATAAAAAATAAATTTTAATTACATTATAAATGTATCTTAAAGACATGTTGGAACCTTAATTCTGGCATAATGTGTTAATTGAACCAAATTAAACAAGTAATTAGGAGCCTCAGTGGAAACATTATATTAATATTCAAGCCCTGTACAGAGTTGAGTACCAGTTTGCTTCTTGATAATATGTATGTACAATTTGGCAACACAGTATATCAGTAAATACTTTTCATACCAATGGGCACAAACTGTGCTCCTCCCACTGCAGATTTCTTTTTATTTTGTCTCCATTGCGAAGTAAAACATAAGTGTAACTCACTGGCAGTGGCATTAACTTTTTTGTAAGCTTTACATCTCTGAAACTGTTAGGTTAACTCAGGTTAACCAAATTTATTAAGCAGATAGTTCATTATATGAACTTGGTGATCAGTCATACATTATATGTCCTTGACCTTCTTTTCTTGGTTCCAAAACTTAAAAAAAAAACAAACGAAAATCTGCAATAAGTTCTTACATTAAAGTCCATTTCACAACAACTGTTATACCAAGACCCACCATATTTAGTCTATAGTTAGATCTGGGTGATTACTTGCCAGTCTGTTCTCTGACATCCTGACATCTGTCCTTGAATTCATTTTCATGGTTGAGTGACTTTGCAAATTTTTTACACTTATGGCCATTTCTCCACAACTTTCATACAAAGCCTCATTATTTTTAGTGTGTGTTGTTAGATCTTGGTGGTAACTGTCAGTCTTTTATATGCTATATGACTACCTAATTTTCGTAGATGAGTGACTTTGTTAAATTTCCCAACAAGTTTTCACATTCAAGGCCATTTCTGAACAACTGTAATAGCTAGGTTCATAATAATTAGTTTGTAGTTAGTTCTTGGTCAGTACTTGGCAGTCTGCTGTATGATATCTGACCTTGACCTCATTTTCGTGGTTGATTGATTTTGTAATTTTTAACACACATATTTGTAACTCAGAAGTTGTGTGTCCACAACTGTGTTTTGTAGTTGATATATTCCCTAAGAAGAAAATTTACTTTAATATTTACCAGATATAACAAAGAATAAGGAAAATTTGAACAAGACTGGAGATGTTACATCAACAATAAATCTGAATCACTCTGCACAGGAACTTGAGAGCAGCATTCTGAAAGAGAGCGGGCAGCATGACATGAGAAAATATATTCCTAACAATGTTAAACCATCTACATCAAGTAATGTAATGCAATCAATCACACTTCATACAGAAAAAGACAATTGCTTCCAAAGGAACACAAGCTGTGCTGATACTACTCAGAATCTGGCTGAAGACATAGCTAGGTATAAAAATGATAGTTAGTTCAAGCTAGTAAACTAGTAAATAAAATCTTATAAAAGCATAAACCTTGCAGCAATAAACAGAGATTTTGTTTCATTTTATGAATGATACAGACAAAAACAGTGGTAGAAATTTATGAAACATTTTTTGTTAAATGTTTCACATGTGTATTTGTAAAGAAATACTTTTTATGTTTATAATTAAATGATGAAAATCCACTAACTAATCACTTACAAGGGTTTTCTTGCTACCAGAAAAAAAAAACAGAAAAAAGTCCAGAATTTTAAATAGCTTGTCCCTAGTTGGGAAAATACATTAAAAATCACAAAAATTCTGTGGATAAGTCATTTATTTTATTTTGAAGTACAAGTTTCGACAGTAAATAAAACCATTAATTAAGGGATATTGGTTTTTTTTTTAAAGCCAGCTATTAATTTTTGTAATCAAGATTATTTTTTGCATCAAGTAACAGTTCACCAGCAACTTCTAGTATTAAATCACACAAAATTGACAAAATAATGGGAAATCTGCCCTTGAAAAAGATGGGGAAAAAATCTAGAAAAGACCTGGAGTTTCAATAGAAAGAAAGTGTGGGAACTTGAACAAAATTGTAGAAGTCCAGTATACTAAAGGAGAACTGCAAACTATATCTTTATGGAAACTTCAGTGTATATTAACCAAACAAACTTTTATATTTCATGTTATTTACATGTCTCAATCAAGTTTCTGTTTTATCTTACAAAATTCTGAGTTAAAGGTGTGAACAATTTAGTTAGGTTACATAACAAAGGGCTTTAAAAAATAATAAAATCGTTTTAAGCTTGATCATAGCATTGATTTAAATGAATGATTTCAGAAGGAAAAACACATTGATTTTCCCTCCTTTGCCATCACTTAATCTGGATCCATCTGCATCTGAACTGTCAGTACCATCAATATCCATCGGACAAATGGTACCAGTTACTCCAGACACAACCAGGAACAAGAGTGTTACACCTACAGATTACTTCCCTTCTCCTTCTCAGGTAGCAATTTATACATTATGATTTTACTTTTTGAATAATAATTTCAGTCAGTTCAAAATTAAAATTATTTGATTGTGTTTTCATTGATACACCAATGCAAATGACACTGATATTCCAAAAATGTATTATTTTATATTTTTGGACTAAAACTAAAACCTAGGATAACAATCTTGGAATGAGGTTTGAGTATATAGAAATAGGAGATGTGGCATGATTGTCCATGAGACAGCAATCCACCTAATGACAGTCCAAATTAAACATCTCGGTTTTCAATAATGAACTGGAGTCCATACCATAACTTGGTAGTAAAAAGTCCCCAAAATACAAAATGTGAAACTATTCATAAAACATGACAATCTATTGACAAAATGGTGAACAAATAACAATAAATGACTATTTGAACAGCGACAACCACTGGACTACAGGTTCCTGGCTTGGGACAGGCAGGTTAAAGTAGTTTGTGAGCACTCAACCCTAACCCTTACCTGGAACAGTGTTGTGACAAAACAACAATAAAAACACACGATAAAAATCAATAGAAATTAAACTGTGTAACTTGGAAGAATCTGATAAACATTTAAGAAAAATCATATCTACTTAATTGCAATATTACTTGCATAGGAACTGTTTTTAAAATTAACCATTGTAAAAAATGCTTATAAATAAACCATCGGAACATGGCACCAAGTTAATGGTAAAAATAAATGGCATTAAAAAAAAAACTTTTGATATTCTGCATCAGATTAATAATACACAATTTGTCAAAGATTTTTTTTTCTGAATAGTAGTGACCTACTAGACAATAGAGAACCACAATATAGTGAACAGTTTTAGGAAATCTTAATGGTACAATCAAAAATGACACTTTTTCAATATAGTCTAAATAGTCATTTCTTAAGAAAGAGGTGTAAATATAATTTTCTGTATCTTTAATAAAAATGATGTTGTATAATTTGCATTAGCCACCCAAAATATGTTAATTACAACATCTACAGGTTGCCCTAAGGCCTTCAATAGTGAACACATATCCACACCCTAAAGTAAACTGTAAAAGACCCAAAAATAGAAAATGATAACAAGTAACAGCTATCATCCAGATAATTATACAAAGTAAAACAAGTAACATTTAAACATAAAAAAAACAACACCCACTGGATTTCAGGTTCTTTGCTTGGAACAGGCACATAAAGTATATGGTGGGGTTAAACATGTTTCTGAATACATGTACTCAATCATTCCCCTAATCTGGGACAGTGGTGTGACAAAACAACATAAAAACTAAACTGCATAAGATTTAACTTTGATGTCAATAAATAGTACTCATATGATAACTTATGAAACAAGAAACAATAAGATTGTACAGACCTCTAAAAAGAATTCGCTGTTTCTGACAGCTAGTTCAAATCCAAATGCAGTTGATAACAAACCTGGTTCTCTTAAGCTAAAACATCAATTATTACATGTCTGTCTGGCTCTAGTGTAAAAATATCATTAACATTAATTACATGGTATTGCACAAATGCCAAAATTGAAAAGTTCCATCAACAGCATGAATACTTTATAACCCAAAATTTCAACTGAAATGAGTTTTGATGTAAATTATTGAGCAGAGTCACTGTTGATAACAAAGAAGACAAGAATTAAAGATAATTTTTTTCCTCAAAAGCATTTTTATGTTCTTGGTTAAGAAATATAGTTTAAATCCATTCCTTGTTACTGACATATTGACTTGCATGAAGCATATAGGGATAACAACTGCAATGCATGCTTTGTGGGATGATTTGACCTTTATTTAATGCATGACATCTTGGTTATCAAACATGGTTTAAGTAACTTCCAGCTTACTGACATGTTTTACATCAACCATATTGGTTTGCCTGATGCATCTAGTGATGACTACTGCAATGCATGTGTCAGATGCTGACTTTGACTTATATCTAAATCATTAATGACTCTGTCAGGAAATATGGTTAAAATAAATTCCAGCTTCCTTACATGTTCCACATCAACAATATTGTTCAGCATGATGCAACGAAATATGTCAAGTGCAAAGCATGCTTAGGATGCTGACATCAACCTTTATATAACTGTCGATAAGAAAGAAAAAAAATTTACAGTTTTCTTGTATTTATTAAACTACAGTATGTATAATTGATTGTTTTGATAGATTGATCCAGAAGTTCTACAGGAACTACCACCAGAGATACGAAGACAGATTGAAGCAGAAATGAAGACAAGAAGAAAATCAAGCACATCCTCTGTCAATCAAAATACAAGATTAGAATCTGATGATTTACCTAGTAGTGACCACCCAGGCTGTTCGCATTGGTCTAATGCTCAACCTGAGTCAATAGTTCCACTGCCTTCTTTTTCCCAGGTATCCCAAAACTATACTCACAAATTTAATGATCAAATTGTAATATGATGGTAATAACTACCATTATTGTGCCCTTACTTTAGCATGAATTTCAAGAATAAATAATCTTAATGACTTTAAAAAAACAGTTCCTACCAGGTTGATGCATTCCAACTCATTGTTCTTCTATACATATTTGTAAAAATTTTGGCTTTCCAAGGAAAACATATTTTACAGAGAGTAATTTTTATTGCTTCCCCATTGCAACGCAGTGTGGGTGATATGGTAATGCCAGGAGTCCGTCCATTCACCTGGGTATGCACTCTGGCAAAGGACAAGGGTTGTTAAGGCCCAATTTTGGCCCAAGAATTTGGCTGAAAGATGAAAAGTTGCTTAAATCTATTATTTTATATTCTTTGTATTGAATAATATCTATAAAAAGAAAATCCAACAGAATTTTTAGTTTAATTGGTTCTACAATGGTCACATGGTACATAGAAATTACTTAATTTGATACATCATTTGATACAATTTTGTTGATTTTAATATAGATCCCACAAAAACATCACAACCAAACTTTGCACAATTAAAGATCTATCAAGTACAAATGT
>JAULBM010326554.1:0-13244 GCA_032357055.1 Geukensia granosissima | reverse complement strand
TAGGGTTCGTGTTACTCCAGCTTTAGTTTTCAGTGTAGTGTTGTGTGTTCTATGTTTGTCTTTCGTTTCATTTTGTCTGTGTTCCGACTTACGATTTCTGTCTGCCCCTTTGGTATCTTCGAATTCCTTTTATGTTTCAAAATAATTCCGACCAGTGCTTAAATAGACTGATTTCACTTAAAAGGAAACTCTTGAACAATCCAGACTTTTACAGAGTTGATCGTGACTTCATGACTAAAGTAATTGATAAAGGTTACGCAGAACAAGTTCCATGAAATCAACTTCGAAGAACTAATGGCAAAGTTTGGTATCTACCACATCATGGTGTATACCATGAAAAGAAGAGGGATAAGATACGTATAGTCTTCAACTGCTCTGCAATTTTCATGGGTGTCTCATTGAACAGTCAACTTCTACAAGGACCCAACAATCTACTTGGGGTACTGATCAGATTTCAACTGGTGACATTGAATCGATGTTTTTATAAGTAAACGTCCCGGTCGAGGATAGAGATTGTCCAAGATTCTTGTGTTGGAAGAACGGAAACCTTGAGAATGATTCTATAGTATATAGAACGACAGTGAATTTATTTTGATCCACATCCTCACCGAGTTGCTGTAACTTTGCTCTAGCATATTGCTAAGAACAATAAGTATGAATTGGATGATATCGTAATTAACACAGTAACCAAAAATACATATGTTGATGATTATTTAAAATCTGTTGATACAGACGATCATGCGAAATCATTGATACAAGATGTTTTGAGGTTGCGTATGAAAGGTGGATTTAACATGACAAAATGGACAAGTAGTAGTGGAAAAGTTGTAAATTCTTTCCCTGGAGTATCTCGTGCAACGAACATAAAGCAATTGAATTTGGATGATGATCATCTTGTCGAACGAGCACATGGCGTATATCAATTTAAAGGAAGTGATCAACTTGGGTTTCACATCAGTGTAAAGACGCGGGATTCTTAGTATCGTTAGTTCTGTGTATGACCCTCTTGGAATAGCTTCACAATTTGTGTTGACGACAAAATGTGTTCTTCAGAGTTTATGTAAAAGCGGAATAGGATGGGTTGAAGAGATTCCCAGTAAGGAACATAGTAGCTGGAATAAATGCCTTAATCAGTTGAAAGACTTGGAAAATTTAAGTTGGAAAGATGCTACTAACCAGAATATTGAAAGGATGTAAGGTTGTGTCAGATTCACTGTTTCTTCGATGCCAGAGACTTTGGATATGAATGTGTTTTTTATCTGGGATTGTTGGATGATGAATGAAGGATACATTGCTGCTTTGTATAAGAAAATCGAGAGTAGCACCTCTTAAATCAGTGACTATTCCAAGAATGGAGCTTACAGCAGCAACAAGTTTAGTTTGACTATGTCGTATGATTACGAACCGAATTGAGTACAAGATTGATGACATTTTCTATTGGACAGACAGCATGCCAGTGCACAGATACATTGCAAACAAGAAAATTCGATTTCACACCTTTGTGGCCAATCGCTTGGCAGTAATGCATCCAACGAAAAGCAATGGCATTATGTTGACACTAGAAATAACTCTGCTGATTTGGCATCTAGAGGCTCAAATATTGGAAGGTTTCTTGGAAATAATCAGTGGTTTCTTACGGAAAGATGAAGATTCTTGGCCGAAAAATTCGGAGGACTTGCGTATCTAAAATCAGGAGCCCGAAGTGAAAAAGACCAAACTTGTATATACCACATCAGTATCTGTATCATTCGAAGGAATGGAATGCCTGTTCATCATTCTTCTGATTGGAATAAGTTGAAACGGATATCAGCTTGGTTCATCAATGCAAAGGAACAATTCATGAAAGTCGTCCAAATTCGCAGGATGCAACAATCCAAATTTCGACTGAAAAGGACTCTTGTTAGGATTGCTTACAGTTGACATGTAAATAGTGCAGAATGGTCTTTGATACAGTACGAACAAAGAAAATACTTCGATGATGAAATAGAAACCCTTAAAAGAGACAAGAATGTCAAGATGTCATCCAAACTGATTATGTAAGACCCATTTATGGACGGTTCAGAGTTGGTGGAAAATTGGAACGCTCAGATTTACCATATAAAGCAAAACACCCTCTCATCTTGCCAAAGGATTCTCATTTATCAGACCTTATTATCGAGAATGCTCATCGTTTTATTGGTTATTTGGGAAAGAATTCTGTTTTGTCAGTTCTTAGACAAAGATATTGGATTATAGGTGTAAATCCTATTATGAAAAATTGCTATTACGATGCGTATGTTTTAGGAAGAACAAAGGAGTTATGGAAAAACAGAAAATGACAGGTCTTCCAAAAGAGCAACTTCAAGCAGATGATCCACCCTTTACGAGAATAGGAATTGATTTCTTCGGACCGTTTGGGATAAAACAAGGAAGTAGTGTAGTAAAGAGATATGGTTTGTATTTTCACATGTTTGAACGTAAGGGTTATTCACTTAGAATTAGCACATCTACTAGACGCATACTCATATATTCACGCATTGAGACGATTCATTTCACGCCGTGGCGTACCAAAGTTTATTAGCACTGATAATGGAACAAACCTTGTAGGATCAGAGAAGGAGCTAAGAGAAGAAATTCAGAAGTGGAATATGAATCAGATACAGGGTTTTATGATTCAAAGAAATATAGAATGGTAATTTAATCCGCCTACAGCATCACATTTTGGAGGTACAATGTATATGGAAACGTCTCATTAGGTCAGTGCGCAAAGTTCTCTATTCAGTTATGCAAGAACAAAATATACGTTTATATGATGAAGGACTAGAACTCTCTTTTGTGAAGTTGAGAGTATTTTGAATGGACGACCAGTCACTGAAATGTCGTCAGATACTACGGACTTAAATGTGCTTACACCTAACCAGATTATTCTCCAGCTCTCAGGAAAAAGCTTAGCTCCTGGTATATTCAGCAAGCAAGACAATTAAACGAGAAGACGATGGGCACAGATACAGTATTTAAGTGATCTCTTTTGGAACCGATGGAGAAAGGAATATTTACCTCTGTTACAAGAAAGACAAAAATGGACAAAATAGGAGAGAAACTTTCACCTAGAAATTCATGGAACTTAGGTCGAATTATCGAACAACTTGAAGATAACGACAAAGTTTCTCGTGTAGTGGAAGTAAAAACTGCAAGTACCACATTGACTCGTCCGAAAGCCAAGTTATGCCTTCTCGTTGAAAGTGACGGAGCAATCTGATGATAGTAATGTGAAATCAGACAATATGGACTTGTAGTGATTATGGACATTTTGTAAATTTTATTTGTTTTTGAAATAAATATTTTGTAATTGTGTTCTAGATAAGAACCCAATTAAGGTGCCGGTATGTAATGTCCAATTTTGGTATTGGGTCAGATCGTCTTTGCATTTTAATACAGTTCTTTCCCCTAATTGTATTTGTCCCTTATTTACTTAACAACATAAGAAACGCACCATTTAAAAATACGTTTTTCAATCTAAAAATTTGTTTTTGGTTTAAATGTCTCTGTCATTGAAGCGCTAACAAAACCTCTGCAGCTTGAAAACACTAATTTGCACGTGCTATGCATGTCGATAAATTTAATTTGAAATTTAATCTCGTTTCGTCTGTATCACATCATTACCTGTAAAAAGAAAACCTGAAACTTCACTTGATTTGATCATTAATTGATTTTGAGATGCCAAGACTTAACCCAGATGAACGTAACCGTGCTGGTCTTTCCGCCAGACAGGTTGCAAATCGTTTTAACTGTCACCACAGCACCATTGTTCGTCTGAACAAACGTTTTGTTGCCACAAATTCAGTCGCCGATAGACCAAGATCCGGTCCGCCTAGGGTGTCAACACTCCAGCAAGATCGGTTCATTAGACTAGAACACCTTCGAGACCGTTTCCGAAACCAGAACAGCTACTGAAACAACTTGACGCCACAGACAATGAATCAGTGCTCAAACAGTGCGTCGGCGACTCCGTGAAAATCACTTAAAAACCGCCGTCCATACAAAGGTATAGTGCTTACGTAGCGTCACAAACGTCAACGCCTTGATTGGGCACGACGTCATCTGCCATGAACACGTCAGCGTTGGAATACAGTCCTGTTTTTGGACGAAACCCAAATTCATCTCTCCCGTGCTGACGGTTGAACTCGGATTTGAGGGAGACGCAATGAGAGGTTTGCTGCTTGTTGAGTAAAGGAACTTGACCGAGGGGAGGCGGTAACATCATGATCCGGGCAGCTGTATCGTTCCGTCACAAGTCTGGTCTCCACTTTTGCAACAAAAATTTTAATGCGCAACGCTATGGAGATGACATTTTGGCTGCCTATGTCCAGCCAATGTTTCAGAACAATCCAGAATTGAAAGTTTACCAGCAAGATAACGCGCGGCCGCATTCTGCTAGACTGTCAATGGCCGTCATTATCTCCCGACATGGCACCGATTGAGCATGCGTGGGACGAGTTGGGACGCCGAGTCAACAAACCCCCAATCAGACCATCAACTCTACCGGAACTGCGACGAACCCTGACGGAAGAGTTGACCAACATGCCACAATTGACAATTCAGAACTTTATTTGTTCAATGAGACATCGGTGCACAGCTTGCGTCAACGCTAGAGGGGGTCATACCCGCTACTGACTTTTGCTTTTGTGGTTTCCGTTGTTTTTGTGCTTGTTATGACGTCATACCGGACCGGAAATTTTCCAAACTCTGTGACAAAGAAGGACATGAGCATGTCTAAAATTGCTGCATTTATATAATTTTGTAATTTAATTAATATAATTATAATATAAATATGAATACATGGTACGTTTCTTATGTTGTTGAATATAGTAATACGAAACCTGCATGGATATTGAAAACATTTTTGTTTAATATTATATGGAATAACAGAGTGTAACAAATACGGTATGTATGATTATATAAAAATAGGAGATGTGGCATGTTTGTTCATGAGACAGCCATCCACCAAATGACAGTAGAATTTAAACTTCTACAGGTCCCATTATGGCCTTCAACAATGAACCAAAGTTCTATAGCATAACGGAAGCTGTAAACGGCCTCGAAATATAAAATGTGAAGCTATACTTAAAACACGAAAATCAACCTAATCTAATGCAAAATGGTGAACATTTAACAATAAATGACTGATAAAACATAACTTTTTGAAACTTTTGAAATATAAAGGATTAACGGCTTATGTTAAATTTTACTTGTGTAATGTAAATAAGGCTGAAATCAAATGAGTGAAGACCGGCACTGGTAATGGTAAGAAACCAATGTTTAATTTTGTTTTAAGGGGTACCATACAAATATAAAAATGTCTAAAAACTTTTTTCTAGTTTCCTGTATATGGGTTATTATTCAGTAGACATTATCAACATTATACGAAAATATAGACTATTTACTACGGAAGGACCCCTATACTAGCAAAAATGTTCATTAGACTCATAATGTTGAATTGCTCTCCGACATTTACAAAGATGTTGGATTTTTTGCATCTCTTGTGCACACACAAGCTAAGTAAATTCAATCAGCATAGAATGACTTTGAAAGTGTTTCTGATATTTGATCAACTTTAAAATTAGTTTATAGTTATCATGGTAATTCGGAAACTCTCCACCTTTCATTAAACAATAGAGGACGGTTTAATACAAAACTATAAGACAAGCGTGACTTCAAATCATCAACTTCCCGTTCATTGACAGTAATTTGCTAGTTGGCCTGGCGAATAGCTTATACATCTCTCAGCATATACATGATATATGTGGATATGTCACCATTGAATTAATATCTCCAGAAATATAACGGTCAACAACAAAACTGTGTCTGCTAATAAACTAATAAAAGACAAAATAATTACAATTTGAGCTTATGGATATTGTCATACGCAAATAAAATCTGTTTTAAGTTCTTTGATGACTTCAATGATCTTTGTAAGCTAGACTGGCAAGTAAATGAAATTGCCCAATGTTTGCTATGACCAATGTTTACCATATACCATGCACCAAAGGTATCGACATCGACTGAATAAAATTGTGATTTCGGTGTCTTTAAAAATACAAGTTTGCCAATGTTTTGATACACTGTACTAAAATTTCCAGAAGTAATATCGCATCAGTATTATTTGAACCAAACCATTGGAGAGCCGAGATTCAAACATTGTAATATTTAGTACATTGAGAAAAAAGAAATTGGCAGCCATGATGTCATTATCGGATGTTCCTATTTTCATCGGAGTTTCTTCCAAGTGACGTACTTATAAATTATTGATGAAACTGCTCTGTTTTCTCTTCTCGTTTTCCTTTGCAATCTTCTTCGCATTCAAATTTATTGTTCGGAGAAGATGAAAAGAGTAGAATTTTTAAGAGGTCTTTATATCGCAGTTGGACGTCTTGCTCTGATTTTTTAATTATTCTGAACAGAATGTTTTGGTGCCATATCATTACTTTAACTTTGTGATGGGGTGCACTGCCGCATTTAAATTTTTAAAGAGTTGCAGTGACATTGTCAAAATGTTAAACCATTTCAAAGCAAGTGTTAAGTTCTGAAAACAATATCGTATCTTTATCTGTTCTGAAAAAAATTTGAACTGTATATACAAGTAAGTTAGTTGAACAGTAAGTTTCGGAGTTCGGATCTCAATTTATACACCTTTATCGAGTTTTTAATGTCTTTGACCACAATGCTTTTCGAATCCCTTAAATAGATATTCTGTTTAAGATGTGAACCCAGTGTGCTGTTCAATTACTGTTTTCGTTCATTTATATCTTTTTCAATGTTATTTTAATTTAATTCCGAAATCTATAGTTACAGCTTACTTACTGTGCCGTTTATTAAACAACAAGAACAACACCCCCTCCCCCCCAAAAAAAAAAATGAAACAGGAAGTTTAAAGTAGTTCAAAATGTTGTAGCAATATAATATACAAAGGCCGTTAAATAGTTCAATGACGCAATTTAATGGGGTTAATATGCGCAGCCGATATTTTCCGAAAATAATTTTTGCCTGTTGTCATGAGGTTGGTTTTTTAAATAGTGATTATATTAGGAAAAAGGCTTTATTTGATAAACAAAAAAATTGAATTGAACGATATGTAATACTTCCTGACATTTGATTTGTGACATCTCTGACAATCGTAAAAATAATCCTGTTATTTGGTTTGAAGAGTATTATTTTTTAATCGTGTAAAAATACAAGCAAGAACTAGTTTTCAAATTAAACTTTGCAAGTTGCAGTAAATGCAATGTGGAGTACGAATTTTTTCGTTGTAATCCAAAATGTTAAACAACTTTGTGTCCGCAAAGGACTAGGTACGTTAAGACACTATTTTGGACAAATTTGGAATTAAAAAATAAAAGTTTTACCTGTATTTACAGATTTTCAACTATTCTTTTAATTTGTATCCATTGAATCCTTCCTATTATTAATTTTCCTTCTTTTATTTATATGAAAGAAATGTATTAAATAAACAGATATAAAAGAGAAAGCACTGACATGGAGCTATATACGGAGAAGGCAATATATCTGGAAAAGTATAGGAAGCTAGTTCTTGCACTTTGTGCCTCTGGGCGCAACAAGAGCTACATTGTAGGTAGGTAGGTAGGTAAACGTATATAAGTGCCGGACTTTTTGATAGACGTCATTTTTGTTGAGTTTGGTGGGCGAGTTTTTCAACGGACCGTTGGCATTCCAATCGGCACAGGTTGCGCGCCCCTGCTGGCCAACTTGTTTTTGCACTCGCATGAAGTAGAATTCATGTGCAATTACAAAAAAAAAGCCAGATCGTTTAATTTACTTTTCGCTACATCGATGATGTTTTGTCATTGAATAATCCGACGTTCAGTAAACATCTCGACCAAATACATCCCAGAGGACTGGAAGTTAGGAAGACCACGAACTCAACAAAATCTGCTTCATTATAAGATTTGACCAAGGGGGGATTTGTTTCTAGGATTTACGACAATTGGGATGACTTTATGTTTCTCATTGTAGACTTCCCATATTTATGTGGCAATATTCCTGCTTCCCCTGTCTTCGAGGTTTATATTTCGCAGTTAATACAATACTCTCTTGTTTATTTCAAATATCAGGATTTTCTGAAGAGAGCATTGCTGTTGTCGCATAAATTACTACAAGGACACATCCAATAAAGATTGAAGTCATCCCTCCTTAAATTTTGTGGTTGCCATCACGAATTGGTTGATCTGTATGGTATCAGTGTGTCTCATCTAATTATGGACCTGCTGCCGATGATGCACAGGTAGGTTGACTCCGTCTCGGATTAGATTTGGCCCGGAATAGAGTTAACGGATTTCACGAAGGGATTGCGCGTAAGACAATGGATGCTTACCCTTCTGGAGCACCTGATCCCATTCCTGTTTTGTAAAAGAGTTCGCGGATTCCAAGCTTTTGTTCTGTTTGTTCCGTTTTATCTTTTGGTTTGTTTCAGACTTGTCTTTTCTCTTCGAGATATGCACTTTTGATCTCTTACATATTCTACACTGGAAAAAACCCCGGGACACCAGAGACACATGTATTTTTCTCATTGGTTCCAAACGCAAAGCAATGTACTATTTTGTTATCATTGTACACAGATGATAAGTGATTAATATACAGTTAAGAATAAAAAGCAATCATCTTGTTGTTAAACAGAAATAGGTAAAAACGTGAATTTATCTTTAAATATCTGGTGTACATAATCAATAATAACTTAAAATATATCTTGTTTCACTGCTGTAAATTGTTATGGCTGGTGGTAAAAAGTTATGTTTAGCGCTCCTGACGGTACTAAGATCGAATTTTCACAAAACGAAATATATTTTTCATGGTTATTTTCATTGTTTTGGTTGGGTTTTTTCAACCAAAATAGTGCAATTACAACATTAAAAATGTGTAATTTTACTGAGGCCATAAACATACAAAATGTAATTTCATATTTAGTTGATTCAGTCAGTTTTTTGTCAAAACTTATTCATATCAGGATGTTGCAATCTAAAATAGTAAATTTTAACAAATTTGTTTAAAAAATTGCATATTTTTATTCAGTTTTTGACTCTGACAGTAGTGGTCACATCCATGTTCAGACTAGATATTTGAACATGCTATATATATATATTTGTTAGTTACATCATATTTGTTAGTATTTTGAATGAACACGACTGTGGCAATTACTAATTTTAACGAAATCCGTATAAAATTCCACCAATATAGTGAAATTTTCAATACATTTTGAATTAAGCCCATGTTTATAACGTAAGGAGTTAGTACATGTGAACTTAAATGCAAAACAATGTTTTTTTAAAGCAACAGCTGTACTGGTCTCATGTTGATTTAGTGTATGTTGTGTCAACATTTGAAAATCCATTATGACCAAACATGGGTCATACCGAACCTACTCCTTGTCTATACTAATAATAATATATCAATGAATGTAACTGCCTGAATAACGTTTTTCTAGATTAAACTTCATCAGACACAATAGGATCATCTATCTAACTTTATGAATTTCTAGTTTGGACTAACTGAAAAATACAGTTATTGCGGTAATAAATGCCCTTAAAGTTAAACGTAAAAGATAACAACCAGTGAATTACAAAGGTAACCTCTATCTTTCCAATATACATTCCAGTACACACAAAAAAATTAGAGAAAACAACTCAAGCACGTCGAACTTGCTTCAACTAATGAGAGTTTCTCTAAAGAGGAAGAAACTGCTCACCCTTTCTGATGCCTTTCGGAACATATGCGTTCATGTTTTTTGTCGGTCTACATTGCACAATGATATTATACTTTTTCAGTTTTTAAGTTTTAGTCAGCGTTGTGTTCCGTCGTGTATTTGTTTTTGTCTGCTCCTGCTGTTATTCTGTTACATTTTTCCTTTGAAACTTGTGTGGGGAATGTTGGGATTACACTATAGCCGTTTTCGAAAACCCATTTCCGAAGGCCGTGGTTCCTTCTACAATTTAAATTTACCATTCACGGCTTCCGGGTAGCGTGGAATAAAGTTTGCATAGAAATCACCACTAAAACGTGCATAAATTTCTTTCGAGGACAAATAGTTAAAGCTTTCGTTTTTTATTTTTTATAAATCAAAATATGGAGCGTAAATACCTACTAAAAAAGCAAATACTTTAAGATAAACTACAGGGGAAAGTCGGGTTTTTCTCCTTGCACATTTTTACGTCGATGTGATGCACTACCCTCAAAAGGGAACAGCTCTTACAAAATCTTATTTTAAACCTAACTCGGCGTTTCGGAAATATGTCTTCGAAAAGGACTATTCTACATATAACAATGTTGGAAACTGTATCTTTTCAACATACTTTCCAGCACTCTAACATAAATAAGAACATACAACTTAGGCAAGAATTAATTCTTTTCACGATGCACATGAGTACATAATAATACACACTTTATAATAATATTTAAAAGAAAGAATAAATGCTTAAATAAGTTTATAATAAATATTCAAAAGCCTAGTTTCACTGTGTTGATAGCGCTTATCTGTAAAAACCTTTATCAGACACATTAGGGATTAAAAAAGGGAGATAATTCAAACTTCATGAATTTTGTGTTACATTTATAGACCAAATGCAATTACGGTTCGTATCATAATGAATGCTAATACCTGGCATATAGTTCATATTCTTTCCTTTTTTACACTATTATATTTATTATTATAAGCATTATTTTTTATTCTCTTGAACAGTGTGTTTGTCGTAAAAGCTTCCCGGTGCTTGAGTTGTATGCTATTAATTATTTTCTGGTACTGGAATGTATGTTGGAAAGATATAATTTACATCTGTACAACATGAACTGCATATTTTATTTCATCAGTATAACTGTAGATTCATGGAGTTTGACACTGGTCTGCCCGTTTTTTATGCCAGAGAAGCGCTTTACAGGAAGTTAAATTTGGCTTTAAAATATTTCATTAGTATTTTTTCATTTAACTATTAACTTTTTATTGCTTTTTAACTAGTGGATTTCCATCCTTGTTGAAAGCCCTATCAACCTAGATTGTAAAATTCCCTGTTTTTCTCATGATTGGGGTGCGGTCTCTTTGACATTCAACCCATATCTTATTCTATTTTTTATTTTTATATACAATGGATAGAATCGATTTTTATTGGTATTGTATGTTACATATATTGATGCCTTTGAGTCCTTTTTCATCTGTTCATATATGTGATGTCACGAAGTGCAGTGTGTTTCGGAATGCCTTTTTATATCCAATTTTTCAGCAAAATTTCACTATATGTATATTTGTTTTAATTATATTTCAATAAACCCACAAAGGAAATTATCCATGAATTATCAATTATCAATAACCACAAATTGTTACCTGGAAAATTCAGACATTGAATGATATCAATTTATATTAAAATATTACGTAAACGAAAAACATAAAATCTATAATTGTTTTAATTTAACTTTCAACTTATTAAGAAAAAGGTCAAATCTTCCGTAACTAATATATAGAAAGACACTAAAAAATAGGGAGGCAAAAATATACATAAGCAGCAGTATTGGAAGCGCTAACAGAACGTCGAGAAAACATTTTGGGAAAGGTTTGAAACAGAAATCATCTTCCACTGAAATTGTTCTTAATGATCATTATTTAAAAAATACTTTGCAAATTTTAACTTTTGTGCAGGAAATGTTATGTCATTAGGTCGTACATAAAATTGTGAAAGATATTTGATATATCTTTATTTATTTATTTTTTTTTTTTTGCTCTAGCCTCATTCTTCAACTATTGATAAGAAAATATTCCTGATTGATTGATTGACTCTTCTTTAACATCAAGCCGTTAGCCATAGCTTCGCGACATCACATTAAAAAAACATATACATGTAAATATTATGTGCAATTACAAATAACAATTGGAATTATATTTAATTATACATACATATTTATTATAGAAAAATTCAAAGAATAGAACAAAAAAAAATTTACTTGGAATGGGCAAAACTAACGATGAAAACATCAAATTCGCCAGGTCAGGTCAGTATCTTGGTTATTACTATGTAAACAGCATTGATGTCAGACAGGCTTTAAGCCATTAAGAGCAAAACACTATGAATATTACACTTAAAACACTTTGAATACTTTTAACTTCTTTTACAAGACCGAAATCTACATTTTATGGACGTATTCCTTCAAGATGCGAAGCAGAACAAAATGTTTTTTTCATGAGCATTTAATGGGTTGAAAAATAAATCTGAATAAACACCGATATTCATGATTTATGAGGTTATACGTTAATGTTTCAAATGTCAACGAATAAATTGTCATGAAGGCATATGTCCCATAATTTATACCAAGAACACTTAAGATAATTTTTTAACATTTTATTTTAGTGCCTGACAATAAAACTAGTTCTGGGGTAAAATTACCAGAGTGCTTCTCCCGACAAAACATGTGGATATGTTGTTGTAACAATAATCTGATTTATTTGTGAATGATTTATCAGTTAAACTTAAAACGTCCTAATGCCTAACACATGACCTTTACATAGGTAAAAATGGGATTTCAATGTCATTTTTTATATGACTAGTGGTACAATGTTCATAAGTCAACGCTGATTACGGTTCCATTTTAAAACTTAGAAAGTGTTTTTATTAGTAATAAATATATAGGTCAAGCTATTCCTTTATCTTATAAAAATAAACTTGTTTTCTAAACGTTAATTGGCATATGAACTATCGTAAATCCCTCTTCCCAGTATTTTCCTCTGCCTTTTTATGGTTTATTAGGTGGTTTGGAAAATAATAATAACACGCAATCTGTAGAACATACCTCATACCTTAATCTTCATCTCTGATGAGTGAATTTTTGACAAATGTGATGGATTCAACTACTCAACTTCCCGTTATTTATCGGTAACATTCCAGCTTTTCCAATGCATCTTAACGCTTACACAATACTAGAGGTTTTATGTCCAATAATTTTTCTCTACATATCTCAGTCGTTGACAAACAAGCTGACCAAACAAAGAAACGTTGTTCCCCGGTTAAAGTCATGTTTTCAAACAAAATTTTCATGTTTTAAATGATCTTTCTTTACTTTTTAAGAGGACTGCTGATTATGTTATATGATTGTTTGTAAAAGTTTATATTAACTAACTTTACATATTACATCCGTTTCATAAAGCCCCTAACAACATTGTTTTTGTTTGTAAATCACACTACATAGGCTGCTTGATAAAGGAATTAGGTATCGAC
>JAULBM010326543.1:0-13245 GCA_032357055.1 Geukensia granosissima | reverse complement strand
GACCATATTTTTGCAACTGATTTTAAAAATTGTGTTTATTTCCTTTCCAACGAGGTATAACATGTGTGCATCGGTACCCGTATATGTTCAGGCCCAGTTCTTGAACATTGCTTATTTAACATTGAGTTCAATGGAAAACGTCGAACCGTATAGTGAGACCTGAAAATTCTCTTTACACAGGACTGTTGAAATACTTCTGAAGATCTGTCAGTCTGAAAGCAGTTGGTGTTTTACAACATTAACTGAAGTAGAATAAAACTATGTTGGTCCTGTTCCAATTAAGTCTGGAAAAGCAATATCACAATTGAACATAGTTTTATATTGGACCAAATAAGATATTTTCCTATCCTCATATCTGAAATGAAAAACAAGCTATAGTAGTAATATGTGATGAGGCATACCTGTTATCAGTTTTTTAGCTTTATTAAGGGGGAGATTTTGTGTTATGACTTTTTTTGCAGAAAAAAGATAAATTTGCTAAAGTCCAACAACACAATTAAGATAAAGATTTAAAATTTATGATATCTTGTTATTCTACTAATGATTTTTATTCCAAATTTAAGCAATTATTACAACAAAAGGATAAATTATTTGTTGATTGCTTATAAGTGAATATTGTTATACAAAAACATTGCATTTAAATCAATTTAATAAGCCATTTAGAACATTATTTGTGCAATACTTCTGCAAAGAAGGAGATTTGGGGAAAAATTAGTTAAAGAAGGAGATTTAGCCAAAAAGAGGGAGTTTCTGTCATAAAGAGGGATGTTTAACAGGTGTGGAAAGTGGTACAGACTCCATTTACCCCTTGGTTTCCCTACCATTTTTTCCACATATTTTTGTTCTGTACATACTCTATACCATTCTGTTTGGTATTTATTTACAGATCAGTATTATGATGAAAGCAACATCAGATGATACCAACCCTATTCCAGGATATCTTTATCAAGAAGTCAACAGTATCCTTTGTACTATTCCCTATTATTTCTTAGTCTTTTGTTGTTTAATGTACATTTATAAACTTTCAATGATGGGTATATGCAATTTTTTGCCTAAAAACTAACCATAAATGAAAATTGATTTAAACAGAAATGTACGCAATGAAAAAAAACCCAGTTAATTCTTAAGGAGGATACAAATACATTCTTACAAGCATAATGGCCTTTTCACACCTTGAAAACATCAGGAATTTCTTTGGTTTTTTGTACAGTTTTTGCAGTAATAGTTGTTTATCTAAAGCGAAGACAATTTATTTAGGAACTAACAGTGTTGTATCTGAAGTTTTGCCAGAATCAATTAACAATTTGATGGTTCTAAATTGAGTTTACTGGTGACACAGTAGCAGAGCCATAAATGAAATTTTAGACCATCAAATCAAAATTGCTACTGGCAAATGTTAAAAACAATACTGTTAACTCCATTCTAAAGCAAATAAATAAAATAACATTCATTCTAAACATTTTAATATATGGAAACCACGTCAAGTTCAGACGTGCAATTTCCCATAAAGCATCAGTGGCGGATTTCATGCCATTAAAATTTTGACTTCATGCATTAAAAATCAAGGTTACAAATACTGTTGCATCATTTACATTAGAATAATATATTACAATAATTTCTGCATACCACACATGTAGTTAAAATATTTTGTAAGAACTTGCATGATATCAGTGGTTTATATATAAATATATGTTCCAGTTCCTGGTCTGACAACAATATGGTGCATTTTCTACTATTAGTATCATATTAGGAGAGTATTGTTTCATCCTACAAATGTCTTTGACAAAAAATTCAGAGAATAATTCAAGAAAACAGACTTATTATCTAGTTTAAGATCTGCACCTGGTCATTTTATTATGAAATTTTAAACAGTTTTTTGTTATTTTGTTGATAAAAATACTATTTGAACATTTAACACAGTGAATAGTTTTCCTAAGCTGTTAAACAAGAAATAACATTTGAGTCAGAAGGATATTGTGAGAGTACACTAGAATTCCTGGTTGACAGATTAAACAAGCAATCCTGCCATGTCAAATTTAAGGTAAGTTACTAACCAACTTTGTAGATAAACAAATGAAATTTCACATAAATATTTGGAATGTAGACTGACATGATAACCCATATCTGTAGTGGTTATACTTTATTCTTTGCTAAACAAGACATGTGTGTACAAGTCTTTTGGAAGTTACTAGTGAAAAAAATGACAAGTAAATGTAGTTACCTTTGCTTTTTACACAGCTATATCTTCTGATGAAAAAGTTCTGTCAAAATTGAAATAGCAGAAAGCAAAAAGTATATCTTTACCCATGGCACATAATGACAGTAAGAAGATCATGTATTTAAGAGAAAACACAAAAGGTACTTTGATTAGAAATCTAGAATGAAAAATTGATTGGTCTTATTTTCAGAGTCAGTTACTTTCCTTCACATGTAATTTTCTTATTAAAATGTGTTTATTTTACTCCCATGCAATTGAATACATTCAAATTTTTGTAGGTTTTGAAGTTACTGAAGTACATAGTTGAGAATGGACCAAGTGAATTTAAACTTGGGTTACTTAAATGTTCTCATGGTATTAGAGAGGCAACAAGTAAGTAATGGACCTGTCTTAGAATGCTGAAATATCGTCTTTGTATTTGATTTTAACAAGAAGGTAATTGACCCGTCTTAGATTGCTAAAATTGTGCCATGTTATACCAAGTGTTTAGTAACAAGAAAGCAATAGGCTTGACTTAGATTTCTAAAGTGTTGTCATGGTATTAGAGTGACAACAAATAATTAGTTGAGAATGGTCTTAGATTGTTTTTGTACAAGTAAGTTTTAGACCTGACATAATTACTGAAATATTTTCATGGTACATTTAGAGTGTCAACAGGTTACTAATGGACCCAGTAAATTGAGACATTAGACCAGAAATGTGCAGTAGTTTTTTTATTTACAGTTACTTTATTCAGTATTATAGGAGCTCTTTGACAGTTTACCCATGAAGTAATTGTTTTTATTACATACTTTTCAACAGTATGAAGAGTTTAGCATATGTTATATATCTGGAAATACAAGACTCAGCCCACACAAGCTGATAACACTTTATCTGGTGCATCTCATGCAACCCAGGCTGATAACCCTTTATCATGTCAGTTGCCTGCACCTTATCTACTTTGCTTCCAATCTGATATAACTGAAAATTAAATTACATTCTTACTGTTTGCATTAAATGCCATATGTGAGACTTTCCGAAGAGAGTAAGAAAAAATATATTCCTCTTGTCTTTTGAGATTGACCATTGGTAAATTGAAGAGAAAAAAATGCCTCCCTCCCTCATAATCTTTCACAGAGAATTAAATTTTAAACCTTAATTATGGTGGTTGAATTTTTGTATCTCAAACTTATATACATGTAGGTGCCTCAAACCATTTTTTCAGTCAACTAAGTATTCTTTAAAAGATTTTTGAACCTCGATTATTGGAAATGTTCTAGTTTTAAGTGGTCCATTGGGTCTTTTGGTCTTGGTTGGTCTTGGTTACCAAAGTTCCACTTTTTAGAACCCAAGAAACATCTGGATGTTTGGAAATTAGATTTGGAACAAAGGAATGCTTATATGTTTACAAAGTGGGAGAGAATTTTTATACAAGGAATGATATAATTATATTATTGATACAGGTTCTATCTATAGTTTGTTCATGAACTATAATTTTTTGTGTATGTTTTGATAAAAGTGATAAATACATGTATGGATATTCATGGTTTGTAGAATTCAGTGGTCCTGAAGATCCACTTCATGGCAATGTTCCAAACCAAGCTGTCAGAAAAATAGCTCAGGTTAGAGTAAATAATTAATATTTTATCACTAATCCCTAAAAGATTAGATTTTTTTTTAAATAAAAAGAAAACCATTTTTTTAACTGGGAAGAAAATTTACAATTTGTAGTACAATGTATATGAAATTCCTGATTTATAATTACTGACAAATTTTAATTTGAATAAGAGAATACTATGTGTATCTGTCTATTATAAGCTTGTGAGAGGTTAGTGCACTCCATGCTCCGTGGAGGCCACAGTTGCTCATAATCCACAAGGTCATGTGTTCAATAAAGCATCAGCAACAACTTACCTTTACAGATAATTGCAGCTGTTATTCTACATGAGGTCACATCTGGCTTTTCGCCATACAAAAAAGGTGGGCTTGACTCACATAGCACGTATTAATTTTGTCTACCTGCCCAAGGTCTAAGGTTATCTCTGAGTACTCGGACTTTATCTCACAACATGGCACAATGCATGCTAGTTATCTGCCAGAAGTCTGAGTTTCCCACTAGGTACTTATACTTTCTTCATCAATTAAATGGACCAACTGTTGCTGAAATATTATTGATAGTGAAATATAAACAAACAACAAGCACATGTAAGAAAACATATAGTATAGCAAGTTATTTTCACAAAATTTTTATTTATGCTTTATACACACCTTCATACAGCTGCAAAAAAAATAGTCTTTAAAAATTTAAAAAATTTATTAGGTAAATGACCAGTTTACCAAACTGCAAAATCAAAACCTTGATAACATATATATATATTTTTTTTGACATACAAACATATTTTATTCAAAAACACCATGAATTTACAATACCCTAGTCTAGCCCAGGGAAGCTAGATCAGGACTTGCTTATATTTTTAAATTTTTAATCTCATTTATATGAGTAAACTGAAAAATGTTAAACTTTGAAAAAAAAACTGACTATACAGTATATGAAATCCACAAAGAATAATTTCATTTTTAGAAAATACAAAAAGTTTGCACAACATCATCAGCATTTGCAAAGCATTAGGAAGAGATTCACTCGTACAAATGTTAAATAAGTCTTTTTATTGTTGTTTTTAATGTGCCAAATGTTATTTTGATTTGGTTTGTCTGTTTGTTTCCATTGATTTCAATGAGTGGGATGGGGGTGCTGCTTGCTGTAGTTTATGGTTTTTAGACAACTCCTGTAGTCTTCGGATTTTGATTTATGTCCTGAAAGCTTGTCTTTTACATGTTTTTTAGACAGACCTTGCTGTTCTTTTTACGAGTATATTTGATCTGTTTATAAGTTTCACTTTCTGTATTGATTTCCTACTGTTATTTACCTTAGGGTTGTTCCAGTATTAAATGTATGGTGGGGGGGGGGGGGGGTTCCGGAGGCACATTTTTTCAACCCCACCACCCATAAAAATAAGTTGTGAAAGACTCAATCAGCAACAAAAAAAAATTTGAACCTGGTATCACTGCCCATAAATTATTTTTCAAATTCCCAATTTTATAATTGCATCTTTGTTTACAAATAAGTTTTGCTGACAACATTGATGACAGAAACCTGTCTGAAGGTTGATAATAACAATGGTATTGATATTTTTTACCAATGAAAACATTTTATATACACATACTGTTATTGATTATGCTTGTCAATGTAATATTTAATGAGGAAATTTGAATTTCTTTCATAGGAACTATCACAGTTGTTATTTGACACAGAGGAAAAGCTAGGTGGTGGTAAGACTGAACAGAAAATAGATCCTGATAAATCTAGAATCACAGGTAAGATGGGCACATAATAACAATCAGTTGTACAATGTTTAGAAATTTAAAAAGGTCTTTAAATTATAAAAAAAAAGTTTTTACATTGTTGTTTTTCAAATTGTACAGTTGTACAAACTGTACAATTTGAAAAACGTCAGAATTGGTCTCTAATATCAATTTCAATATATTTGTAAAATTGAAATTTGAAATAAGTGTCGGACCTAGGATTTTACATTTCCATATGACATACCTGTATGATTTTAATAATGCGCTGAATGTTTTCTTTTGAAATTTTATTAACTTAAATGTAATTGTTTTACAGGACTAGGAAATGTGAACACCAGTCCAAAAGGAGGCTTACAGGGATTTGGTAATTCTCCTTCCAAAACTAAAAGTATGTTTTAGTGTTATTCATTAATAGATTAGGTTAATTGTCCTGTTGTATGAATAGTTTCACATTTTGTATTTTGGGACCTTTTACAACTTCTTTTATGGTATGGATCCTGGTTCATTATTGAAGACTGTAGTGGGACCTGTAGAATTTGAATTTTGACTGTCATTTGGTGGATGGCTGTCATTGTGAACATACAATGTATATTTGGTCCACCTGACAGAAGTACCTATGGAAACATTATTATTAACAATATCATAGTAAAAGTTCCAACTGGAACAAATATTCTATTAGCTTTATTCCGTCAGGAACAAATATCATGATATTTCTTCCAGTGGAAAAAATATTCCATAGTACTTTTTCCTTTGGAACAAATATTATGGAGGAACTTGGAAGTCTGTGTGACATGATATGAAATGATTTTATATGAGAGTTAGTAGTTTTGTAAGAATTCATATTATTTGATTGTCATGCACTTGCATTTTTATATATATATAATTTTTCGATTTTTTGCTTTAACTGAAATGTAATGCACTATCTGTTGTTGTTCGTTGCCTTGTTAAAGGAGAGGATAAATATAGGCTTTGACTTGCTATCCAATCGTATTCATGTTAATTTTCATGAACAAAATATTGTTTAAACTAAACTATGGAGGAACTTCTGTTCTGTCACATAATGCCACATCTCCTATTTTTATATAAATTATTGAATAGCTTGTATATTCAATTATCTTTCAAAATTTTCCCTTAGCTTTCCCAATCAGGTTTCATGAGATACAATAAATTAATTTCCATATTTTCATCAACAAAGTAGTAGAAATTAGGATGAGTGGCAAGTTATGTTCTGTTCTCATTTCCATGAAAATTATGTTCTTTATATCTTCCATATCCTGTGTTCTAGATTTCAAACAATCAGAAGCATATAATTTCCTCTGAAAACTCTGGGACAAATGGAACAGTATTTCACAGGCAACATCTATGCAAGAGTCTATACAAAGCTTGCTCATTTTGTCCTGCTCTGAAAAACACATGGCTGCCAAAGACATTTCTTTTTTATGATTGGCTGAAGCATAAAAAAATCTTCTCCACTGAAACCACTTGGCCGAATGGAACAATATTTACAGGAAACATCTATGCAAGGTCCTTTTGATTTTTTCCTCATTTTCTGCTGATCACACAAAAAACATGGAAGCCATTGATTATTTTTGCTTTCAATAGCCAAACATAAAAAAATTGTCTGCTCAGACACCTTTTGCCAAATGTATTAGTACATGTATTTAACATGGATCATCTATGTAAGGTTTTATATAAAGTTCTCAGATTTTGTCTTATTGGACTAAAACTAAGCACCCATGATTTTGGTTTTGGATTGGCTTATGGATAAAACTGTCTGAACTACTTGGGCAAATGGATCAATATTCTACAGGTAGCATTTATGAGAGATTTTTTATAAAGTTTTCTCATTTCACACCCAATCAGACAAAAACATGGCCAAATTGGATTTTTGTTTCTTATTGGATGATACACAAATATCTTCTCTAAAACTGCTTGGCCAAATGGAACAAAATTTGACAGGAAGCATCTAACCAAGGTACTTTATTAAGTTCATGCAGTCCTCAATAAAATAAAAATTATTGTTCTTTTATTTAATATGATGAATATAAAACTTCTAATTTCATACCCTATTTCATTCTTGACAATCATAAACTTTGGTATCCCTGTAAAAATGTATTTTCACAGTTATTATTTTTAAATTTTCAGTTGTAAAATAAATGTGTTTTTAGGTAGTTTTATGGACAAGCTGAGTCGGTTTGCTAGTGGCTTCCAGGACAAAACAAAGGAACAGCAAACAGCCATTTTGGATTCAATTGAGTCACATGGTGATTACAGGCCACCTCCACTTCCTGTTATACTAACTAGACAACCAGAACCATTGTCAGAGGTTCAGGAGACCAAAGGCCCACAAGGTATGTGATGAGGCTGGTACAGGGTTATTTTCGTGCAACGTTTTTACCAATTTTTATTTCACGTTTTGTCGTGCTAGAGGGTCGTCATATATCGTGCCTTGATCAAAATGCAACGTGCAAACCATTTTCTAATTTTTCATTCCTCGTGATAAAATATTTTATTTCTTGTACCACTGTGCGCAGGACCCCCCTGTATGACCCTCTGTGATGATCAGTTAATTCTTAATTCATTATCTTAACCTTGGGACTGAACTTTTTTTTAAAGAAAATTAATATTCAATAATTGTAATAATGTATATTGTCGGGATTTCAGTTTCGACATGTCCATGGCAACTTATAAGTTTACATATTCATAAATATTTCTTGATGTGTTGTGTATTTTTTCTTTCCATATTTTTGACAAAGTGATTTTAATTATAAGTTAACGTTAAAAAGTATATAGGCCAGGCCATTTTAAAACATTGATGTATAAACACAGCCTTTTTCTAACAAACATCAGACTTTATTCAGTTTGTGAGTTCATTAAAATATTCATTCAAATAGTTTTTTATTTTAACATAATAACAGGAGTGGTAAAAAAAAATAGTGAAAAATTTAACAAATGGCACCAAATAATCAACTCATTAACACAAAGAGAACACACACACAAAGAAAAAACAATAATATCAGATTCAGTACAGGCATATAATATGGTAAAGTATACTATGATACTGCCATCTTTTTATTTCATACTTAAAATGTCTTTTCAATTTATATAACATACAGATTGAGAATCATGTTAAACATTTAAATGCAAACAGAATAGCATTAAATAAAGTATTCTGAATGAACATACAAAATTTATTTTTCCAGGTATAGTTTTTTGCTGTTTGAAAACATAATTTTGCTTTTTTGAGGCAGGATTTTTCAATTAATGTTTCTTTTTTGTGATACAAAATACTGCTTCCAGTTACCCTTTTCAGTATTTTTTTCTATGCTGGCAAAATCATGTCCATTTTTTATGCTCCTAAGTACTATACCTTGTAAAGAAAAATGTACAGCACATTATAATAATCTGTTTTTCATTATTGCATATTTAACGATTATTTTAATCATTTTTTATCAGACACTTGAGGTTTGTTTCTTTGAAAATGTTTACTTAGCATGCACTATGAGCAAGGGGGATAACTTGTGTTTGATCATTACTTTGTGCATTATACTAGCAAATTGTTTTCATTGCAATCAGGCTTTGGAAAAAACACAAATAATCGCTAATTTTTATTAGGTTTCAGTTGCCATACTAAATGCCATTCTGATCTGAACCATTATCTATCTGCTCTTTAAAGATAACATTGTTCTAAAGGGAGATAATTCATAGCATTACTTGAGGTCCTGAGATAAAGTACACCAGTACCCGTACTATTGACAGAGATTGGTATTTAGGCAATACATAAAATTTGTTGTTTAAAGCTGGCACTTTTTAAGTAGTGGTATGTAGAGACATTGCGTACAATTACAGAAAACAAATTTCATCAAATCTGAAGACAGCATATTTCTGTTAATTTATATAAGAATGAAGGGAATAGTTTTTATTTTGCAGTAAAACCTGTCCAGCATATACCAGGCAAGGTAGGTGGTGGCTGGGAGGAAGAGGACGATGACAACCCTGACATGGGTTACCAAGCAACAAGTCTTTCTAGTCAAGATGGAGTTAATGACAGGTAAAATTTTAATGTTTGGATAGTTTCAGAGAAATACCATGTTTCAAAGAATCAGTCAATATTTACAGAATATGTAAAAAAAAAAATCACCCCTATAGCTGTAAATATTAACCTATAAGTTGTGATTTGGTAAATGATTGATTTTTGTGGAGCATTGTTTTTATTGTAAAAAGAAACAATGGTTTTCTCGTGAAGTAAAGAATTATTTTCCTCATTTTAATATTGATGATTGCATAAATGGAATACTGGGTAAGTCTTTCAAATCAAAATTATGTAAGGAAAAACCACCAACTGGCTCAAGAGAATGCCACAAATTAATGCTATGTTCTGAAAATATCTGCAAAACATTCATGCCTGAAAGCTTTTGGCCATATTGAAAAAAACTATAATTGAATAATTTTTGGTTTGATATTCTACCAAAGTTCTCTTTTAGCTAACAGCCACAGTTTTGGATGGTGTCTCAGTAAAGCTGTAATTTAGGAAACCTTTAAAAGATGCTATTAATCGCTAATGCAATAATATTTACCAAGAGACAAAAAAAAGGCTAGTGCACATTGATAAAATAAACAAAAAGATTGGTTTTTGCATCAAATTTTTAGCTGAAATCAAATTTTAAAAAATAAAAACCTAAATTTCACCTTGATAGCTATATCAATAAACTGTCCCATATGGGAGAGAACTCTTACAAATCCAGAGACATGAAAATATTGAATATGGTACTAAATGAACAGACTTCAGGGAGCCTCTAGTGTCAAAGTAATGTAAATGCATTTCATCAAGCTTCAAAATGTTTGTTGATATATTGTCTTTAAAGACTATAATATTCTTTATTAAAAAGAAGATGTGTAGTGCCAAGAATTCACAGGGATCTAGAAAAATTTCAAGATCAAAGCCCTTCAAAAGGCCTTTAACAAGTCTGGAGACTCCAAGTTAGTTGATTGATTGAATGTTGCTTAACATCTATTGGAAATATTTCATTCACATTCAAGAGTATGTTAATAAGTGATGATAAATAAAACCTTCTTGGGTTACAGACTGAAATACGAAATACTTAGCTGGATTTTTTACGTCCTAGCTTACGAAAGCAATAGACTAGAAAAACATGCAACTTTCCCAGACATATTATCTTAATCTTTGCTCTTATTCCTAAATGCTGCATGCTTAGCAGAGAAGCACCAAATACCAATTTTAATGTCTTTGGTTTGACCCAGCCAGCCAGGGATCAAACCCACAACCTTCAGCACTTGGGGTAAGCATGCTGACCATTACACAACTGAGAAGTCCAGTACTCAAGTTGGCCCCTCCCACTAAATCACAAGTGATGTGCCCTAATATGCAATTGTTGAATTGTACATTAAGAACAACAAAACATGTATGTTTGTCTTACATTGTTTCTGAAAATATTGCTGGTGTAGCATTTAATACCAAATTATCAGATCATTCAGGCATATTTTGCATGCATACATAATTCACAGAAAATAAATTCATTGTAGCCTTGAGAATGTCAACACAGATTCTTGGAGTGAAGAAGAGAATTTAGTACAGACAACCTTGAACTCTAGTGATGATATTCTATTAACAAGACAAGAGATCACAGACTTTATTACGTCTTGTCAGAACTTAAGCTGTGAAAAAATTGTAGAGTTGTTGAATGACCAACTGAAATCTTCTAGTCAGGCAGTAGTGGTGGTATGTCATATTATTTGTATAATGATGCTTATGTCATGTAGGTCAAGTTTTCAGGGCAGATCCAAGTATCAGATTTGGGAGCAGTTTTTTTCATTATTAACAATATTTTAAAGGAATAAAAGGCAGTATTTTGGCCTTAAAAATCAGGTAGTCAAGATTATTTCAAAACATTGCTTTTAATAAAAATGTAAAAAAAAATGTGGTTATATTATGGTATGGTACTGTCAGCATTGCAGTTGGCTTCTTTAGAATTGGTTGGTTTCCTCATGATACTTTTGACTGAATCCTTTTGATATATTTGGACATTGTTCTTTGGAACCCATACTAGATAAAGATTAGTACTGATTTTGGGTAATATTGCCCCACCATTTGGGAGGGGGTGTCTTATATTTTTTTTGGAAATTTATTTTTTTTTCCAATTTTCAAACACAAGATTTCAACTGTTTACAGCATACTGTTGCCAACACAGTAAATATAACTTTAGCAGTTAAATATGGTATCTTGGCAAATGTTTCACAAAAAGTCGTAAGACTTAGGAATACTCATAAGTGCCACAGATTGATAGTAATTAATGACATATGGATAGTAATCTGTACACTGTGATAGCAAAAAAAAATTATTGGGCCCTTAAAATTTACAGAGAGACTTGTGAATCTCAATTCAATGACATAGAATGATTGTTGAGTTTGACAGAAAATTTAAGATGTTTATTATGACACAAAAATTATAACAATTATATGGTTTTTACAAAATAAACTAGAAGATACATTTTTTAGTCTTTCTTTGTGATAAAGTCAGTGGGAATCAGATCATTTATAGACAGCTACAGCTACAAGAATTTTGTCGTAATTTGAGGTCTTGAGCACATGAGGGTGAAGAGTGACACACCATGTGCTTCCAAGGAGTCTGTTAATTTTTTATTGTCTTAGCTACATATACCAGGGATGATTTAGCTACTTGGTTTACTGGTAGCAGAAATGGCATCTGAAGCCTAATAAGTACAGTTTATATTGATAGTCAAAAATTATGAGTAATATTTTTCTCACATAAGTGAAAACAAGATTCCTGCAAAAATTAATCAATTGTTCATATAATGTAATTGCATATATGTAATGGCCAAATTCAGGCTGTAATTATAAAAAAAATGTGTCCATGAACATGATGCCCCTGCTCCAGCAAACAATAAGTACACATGACAGGCCTGAAAAGGGGAGACATGGTACAACTCACCCTGCAAATTCTTCATATTAACCATCAAATCAATCCAACAAACACAAGGCGAGGAATCTTTGACAAAAATTTTACAGCATGTAAATTCAGCCAATGTCTCAGCAAATAGGAAATAGACATTTGATGGCTGTGTAAAAGAAAGAACAGAACAGAAATTATACATGTACATTGCAGACAGTTGCTTGATGATCTTTCTCAATGTTTACAATCTGTTTTTAGAAATCATTACTCCTTCTGGAATATCTAATGGACTCGGGTTTAGTGAACTGTGATTATATATGTAGAACTTGTCAGAAACAACTAGTACACCTGTCTGCCAGTGAAACATCTGTGTCATCATCTAAGGCCATGAAGGTATGTTCAACTCTTACACAAGATAGAAACAGTATGATATGATAAATGAAAGATATGGAGCAATTGTCAAGGCAAATGCACCATATATTTACAAGAAGTTTCTAAAAGTTCAAAATCTAGACATTCAACAATGGGAATCTCACTTCTTGTGATGAGCTCAAGTGTACATGTTTGTGGTAGGGTTGAACTATATGTATTTTTATCATTAAACTGTATGTATATTACATGATTAAAATGTTTATTATTTTTTAATGATTTATAGGTAAGAATGTGTTACTAATTTTAAAGGTAATTTCTACCTTGGTTTAAATCACTGTATTGAGCACTGATCTGTAATGATACAGTCTATTGATTTTTACAG
>JAULBM010326533.1:0-13246 GCA_032357055.1 Geukensia granosissima | reverse complement strand
TACATGATGTATTGTTGCGTGTAGATGGTATTTTTCATTTTTGCAGGCAAATTATCCCAGCTTTTCATGTATATTGTAAAGGATCTCGTATTTCTAGTCGATACAACCACAACAAATCAATTTGTACAAACGTCTTAAATTTGCGACAACTCTACAATATACCCCCAACGGATCTCTGAAGCATCAGATGATACAAGGTTAACATGGAATAAAATAAACGTCTGAAAATTAACCTAACAGTGTAAGGGATGAATTTTGTATTTGTAAATTTTTGTCATTCTCTCAGTGGGATTCGAACTCACGCTGCTGTGAATTTTAAACTTTGATTCCTCGACAATTGTGATCAAATTCTGTCACATCCGATATATTTTAAAAGCTTCACATATTCAGTTTCTATATTTCATGATTCAAGTATGTGTTCAGAAAGAGCATTTAAGTAAAAAAAAAAATCAGGTCCCACTGCCCGACGACAAAGGGTAAAATGAGATAAACTAATTAATATTTTACCCATTTATTATTGTTCGAATGAATCTGTTTTAATATCAAATTAGTCGTTCTGAACTTTTATTTGTTTCTTATCACAGCTCTGTACGTGTATTAGGACTTTCTTTTAATTAATCAGTTCAAGGTTATTTGCAATAAAATCACCCTCATTCACCCAGGTCTGTGCTGAAAAACTTTATATTTTGACGATTATTAAGAACCTGACAAACTGATTAAATTGAAAGATTTTAAAACTGCAGCAAATAGATTTTAATGTCTTAAGTTTCACCTGGCCAAGGAATCCGCATCCAAGGCGTGCAAGTTAACCGTTACACGGCGATTTTTTCTATTATTATAAATATAATAAAAGATATCAAAGAGACCTAATTTCTACTACCAGTGCAATAAAGACATTTACTCATCTAGAGGTCTCCACAAAGCCCTAAAAAAGGAAAGGGGTGCCACTTTCTGTGAAAAGCTCTAAATCGCCCATGTACAAGTACAATTAAATTATACTATCTTTTGTATTATGCTAAACAATGAAAAAGTATGTAAATTTGTTGGCTTCAGGTGATGTTTACGATAAAAAAATTCGTTGTAATCGATCACTAGATTATAGTATTCTGTCAAAAACTCAGATCAGTAATTACTCTAACAAAATCTTATATATGCATTTAACTTTAATTTTATTTTGCTCATATAGGATTTCCAATCCAACAGAGAATATTCGAACCAACTAGTAGAAGTATCGTATATCATTTTGGTATGTTAAGCGCTTACAGCTAATTTGATTTATTAAGATCACTTTTCATTCATTTTATTTCAATACTGTTTTGTATTAGTCTTTGTTATAGCAGAATCATCGAATTTCATATCTGTGTTTTCACTTGCCACACAAATTCACCATTTAGCTTAAACGTGTCTGACATAATGGTTATAAAAAATTTTACAGGAATTTGCATTTTTTAACATTATACCATGAAATCCGTATACACCATACGTAAAGTGACAATTATGAAAAAAATCATAGGAAAAACCTTAATACCAAATTTCTGCTAACAATAACAAAAAGATCAAATCTTCTTTGATTGGACTGGGTCAGTGTCGGATTTTTTTTAAAATAATTAGGTTATCGTGTTTTTTCATTCCTTAGAAAAGTTCGCTTTCTGTAAATTTCATTTAAAATCCCGTTGTTTCTGAAATGCAGTCTTCCAGAATGGACTCGATATATCCCTTAATCAGTACTTGTAAGAGAAAACATTGTGAAAAAAAACTTGCAAAGCCACATATTGAAATAACATACAAAGAAAAATTATCGTAAATCGCACATTTATCATTCAAAGACAACTTCTTCTTTTTTCAATGAAATTATTCGTTTCGTTTGTCTCAACAATGATTTGCCTCGTTTCTTTAAAATCAAGTTGTATTTTCTGCGAAAAATAAATTGGCAAAAATAGGAAAATGTAAATGTACAGGAACCATTAATGTGCTTGTAAACAAATCCACCGTAAAAATTGCTGCATGCATCGATAATTGTTTTATAATACGTAAATTGCATCTTAACAATATGTAACTCGTTTGCAATTTATCTTTGTTTTGTATTTATAAAGTCGAACACAACCCTGACTACCCTGACTACCCAGAATCCTCTTCTGGATCATCCAGCAGCGACGATAGCTATTCAGAGTCTGAAGGTAAGTGAAACGTAATATGAATGTTTTCTCTTTTATTGTTCCATACTTACTTTCCGTATTTAATGTAAAGGTACATTTATTTCATGATATACCTAAATTTTTGGCTTATATTTTCATTTCAGGCATTTAGTAGTAAGACATTTTTGAGTTTGCATATCATCGTATCACTGTTTAAGTTCATAGCTCATCCAAAATTAACTGTTTCTTTTATCTAGTCGTCTTTATAATAAGAACATCGCATTCGGTTCTAATGAAATATTACATCTTATCCAAATTTTCAGTGTTTATTCCAGATCGTTCTTCTTTATATCTTTTGTTTGTTACATTGGAAATGATATAGCTATTCATGTACCTTGTCGGGTATAAGTATCAACTAGCCAAACAAAAATGAAATAAATCTCAAACTAATTGCAACGTTGTCATTTAGAATTGTAAAAAAGCAAAAGGAAAGACCTAATGGCAACTTGTATCAAAAGGGAAATATCCCCATAAGTACTGTTAAGTATTCTTGAATTTTAAAACAAAATGTTGATTAAAGTTTTACCTTGAAACTGTGGGAAAAGTTGTTGCAATTATTAGGATAATACCAAAAATTATACGAAACTACATTATGTTATTGGTTTAGGTACCATTTATCCAATTTGCCCGATTTCACATTGAATAGATTTCAATAAAAGAGATAATTCTTACTCTCTTTTACCTTTAAGGTTTAAATACAAGTAAATCATGTTGCTTATATGTTTTTAAGTGCCAATGAAATAAAAATACTTGCAAATTATCAAAATTTACATAAATTTAAGCAGAGGGTGCCGTAGACATGATAGAGTCAAATAAAACTATTGGCTCCATCAAAGTTTCGTATTTTACATGCAGTAAGATAAAGTTGAACCTCACACACAACAAAAAATGAATGACAAAAATACACGCCGTTGTAAAAGTTATTTCCGCTGTGACATTGAACATACATGTGAAATTTGGAATTCTGATTCAGCTTTTCAAGAAAAAGAATTTTTGTAGAGTTTTTCCTGTGTATTTGGATATAATACTGCAGATTAAGACAAAATTTTCTTCCGGTTCAATATTTTGATTGGGCTATAGTGGTACAAAATTTTCAATTGCTTAATATTTTATGTCTACCTATAGTGATATGTTGACAGGGATGCATGTCCAAATCCTGATTTTCCATTGAGTAATCTGATGCGATTGGGTAATTCCAAGACATAGTTCTGTTAATTCGAGATATCGTTATGACATCATATAGTTACATGTAGCACGTATTGTTCATTGTCAAGTAGCTCTACAAACATTAAAAGAAAGTACATAGAGTTTAACAAATAGGGGTTATCTAATTGTACGCCTTAAACGTACCGAGTTATGCAGTGATTGATAACTTTATAAACAGGTTATTGAAATGTGTTTTTAATTCCAGATGAGTTTTACAAATCATTTGTAAGGTGTGGCGATGTAAAACTGAAAGCAGAAGCAATCGGACAAGACAAACGATTGAAAGGTAAAACTGATGATAATTTTTAAACAAGGGTAAAAAATCTTAAATCCTGAACCACATCGGACAAAAGAACATCGGACAAAAGAGATAGCCGCCACGGATGATTCTTTTTTTCTAATGAGCTTAAACATAAAATACTTCTCTTCTGAAACGGCTTGGCCAGATGGAATAATATTTACCATCTTTGAAGCATCCTTGAAAGCTGCTTTACAAAGGATAATTTTTCCTGATTGGCCGACATGCATTGACGATTTTTGTTCCTTATAGGCTAATACATTACAAATTCTTATTCTCGGAAACAACTTGGCGAATGGAATAATATTTGACTTGAATCATCTATGAAAGGTCTTGAATAATTTTTTTCATTTCGTCATAGTCGGACTGAAAACATGGCAGCCAAGGGCGAGTCTTGTTTTTGATTGATTGAAACATAGCATTTCTTCTCCTCTAAAACGGCTTGGCCAAATTTAACAATATTTAACAGCTAGAATATATATCTGCAGAGTCTTTTACAAAATTTACTCTTGATTGGATAAGAACTTGACTGTCATTGACAATTTTTGTTTCTTATACAATTTTGTCTATTTTGATATAGATCGCATAAAACATCTGAACCAAACTTGAAAATTTTAAAACGATTTGTTAAATACAACTGTATGGTAAAAATATCTTCATCACTTTTTTTTTGCGCTCATAACATTTTTGAATAAAACACCTCCGAAATCTGGTATTTTAACACAAAATGTTGCATTCTTGTAGAAATAGTCAAATATGTCCTGCAGTCGAATTTATTACACTTGAATAAGTTTCAGTAATGAATTATTAATAGACGGTTATTTAACAACATTTTCACAACCACTCATTGTTGTGTCATAACATTTACAAATTGGGCCAAATATGTGGCTTTTTGTGATATTTATTTAACTTATGAACTTCTGAAATTACGGAAAATTTATTAGTATTTTAGTATATTTACACTGTAATACTCCTTTCGCTGACTTTAGAAATCTTTGGGGCGAAACGATTACACGTGCTGGAGTTATATGTTCTTCTGTTTTTCTCAGGTTATGTCTGGATTTTCGGCTAAATTCTCCGTCTATTCTTATATTTACTAGTCGAGTTACATGGGTTTCTTTTTTGATTTTGTGGTTCTTCTGTTCATGCTATTATTTTCTTCATTTTCATTTGACCCATTGTTTGGGTAGGTTAGAGATGACACGAAACTAGTTTAATCCCTCCACTTATATGTCTCATGTCATTTCCCCTTCCCAAGTCAGGATTTGTGGTCATAGGTTTGTCTTTGTGTTTAGTGTTTTGCTTTATGCATTTTGATCATATTTATACAAGAGCAGTATTATTACCTATACACGTTTCATTTATTTGGAACTGTTTTGTAGTTTGTATGATGCGTGGAATTCCAGCCTTGTTCAAGGCCTTGTAGAGACCTCTAGATTGGTAAATTCTTATTTTCTTGTCATTAAAGTGCGGTCCCGTTGACATTACCCCAAATCGTTTCATTTTCATATTCCTCTACTATTTTGTATCTCGTCCTTTCTTATGTTAAAGGAAAGAATATGGAATATATATCAGAAAAAAAATCCACTTTTTTTCTCGATTTACCTTCATCAGTCACGCTAGGGAGCAAAAATAGGACGATTGTACGAGTAAAGCTGTTGACCTTCGTTCACTAACTTTCGTGGGGAAATAAGTTCTTAAAAAATAGTACCTTGCATTTTTTTTTCTTTTATTAAACAGATTATTTACAAAATAGAAAAAAAAAACTATTGTAATTGCCTAAATTCCACTGTGTAAGAAGTGCTTTTCTTTATTAACCTTCATCAGGTCCGCTCGGGCCAAATATTGGAAAACAGAGAATTACGTACCTTCCATCTCGTTTTACAGTATTTTTATGGTAAGACTGATTGGAACAAATACCTTGATACAGACTTAAATATAAGAATTAACAATGTTGGAAGATCTTAACTGCATCTTTCCAACATACATTTAAGTACCGGGAAATAAATAAAAGGAAGATATTTGCCACTTTCTTATTAATTCCACTGCTTTTTCGTATCAAGTGATTTTATCTTAAAAAAAGTATTATATGGCATTGCATTCCCTAATATCCAAGTAAAATTATAATTCATCTTACGGTTTAAAAAAGGTTTTAGTGAGAATTGTATATTTTCAAGCTAATCTCAAGTTATTTAATCAACATAATGTTATTTAGAAGATATTTGTTCATTTTTGGGAATTAGATCTTTTTTTCGTAAATGCTTGATATATTATTGAAATGTCTGGAAGTGCTTCATTCAAAATCAGATGTCAAACTGCAATTTGTAATGATAACAACATCTGAATTTACATGATTAATTCCAGAGTTACACTCTTTGAGAGTTCTGAAACTCGTTTTTCTTATTAGAAAAATGTTTGGAGCATTGCTACTGGCTGGTCTGGTAATCGTGTTTGCGCTAGGTCATTATTTTCTTATGACGCTGTGAATTCGAAGTACATGTGGACAAAATAAGGTGCAGTAAAGTAATACTAATGATAAGAATATCTAATTAAGGTCATTTAAATATGAGTTTTTGACTGATTTCTATAAATCGTTGTATACACGTTAACTATCAGTTCACGTGAGAGAACTGCTAAAACATCCGGGTTATACGGGAAGTTTTACAAACTTTTTTTTCAAAATTATTTCATTGTTGGATTTTTTTTAGCTCATATATGACTCGCATTTTAAGTCTCGACGTTGCCTTTGTAATGTTCTATTTGTGTTATAAATTTCATCGCTTTACCTCTTCAAAATAGTTTTATTCTTTCCACATGTTGCATGTACTTCAAACTACCACATTCGGTTACGTCTTAGGTTTATAAGAATTTACATGTACTGATATTTCAAAAATTGGTAATCCGTTAAGGTTAAAAAAAATCCCCAATCAGCAAATGCATGACATTATCATGTTACACTGTCAGTGAATTAATACAATGAGTAACACGACAGATGTCACAAGTTGAGCATGAGCCACTGAACATGTTCGAGGACTTTTTCGAGGTTTAGTTTTCTCTACTGATGCTTGTCTTTAGTTTTGATTTGTTTTGTTTGCCATGGCATTTTTTTTTTAATTTACGCTGTCCATCGACCAATTAATATCTTTAAGTTTAATCAAGGTTTTATAAATTAAATCAAAAGTGTTCTGATATATAAAAATGTTAATGATAGGATATTTCTCTCTCCAGATCTATAATTTTCAACTGGGAAAAGATACTATATTTCTCACATCTAGGACAATGGTATTTTAAAATGTGAGAAAAAGAATCAAACAACCGAAAGTACAAGACGGAAAATCTCAGACACCCTCGGGTAAGATTTCTATAGTTCGATAGAAATTTTACCCTCGGGTGTCTGAGATTTACTATTCTCGTACTTTTTGGTGTTGCTAGATTCTATATATTCACAGTCCTTTGATGTGGACAAGAACCTCTAAAATGGAGATACATAAAACCTATTTTTTCACTTCTCTGATATTTTATTCTAGGACAGCTTCTTGTGTAATATAACAAGAAACAAAAAGCGCCCTATTTAGCAGACCACTGTTTATTGGCAGAGAAGTAGATAATTCTATTTATATATCCAACATGTATACGGAATTAGTTTCTTTGATTATAAATGAAGCTTCGTTTTGTTTTTATATGGTGTAGTTCAATTAGAAATCACAGACATAAAAAATGTATTCGCTACATAATATTCGGTAATGCTGTCCCATAACTATGTCTAGAGTATTAATATATAACTATCTTATTCAGTGGGGCCTTAAACTCACAGGATAAACTTAAGGACTGAGAGAATCATACGATAATTTTACCTGAGAGACTTTCTAATTCTACATTTAAGGGAACACATCGCTACATTGAAAAAGAACGTCGGTCGTGCGAAATATTTGTATTTGTTGTATATAGATTTAGTAGTGCTTTGTATCAATATCAAAGCAATAATATGATGGCAGCAGAAGCATACTAAGATATTTGTATCAAAATATTTCAGTTTCAATTTTTTCATAATTTCAATTGTACTATGTTTAATGAATGCAGACGAAAATTAAAGCACCATTGAAAAATACAAGGTAGGGAAGTGACTTTTTGCTTTGTTTTGTATTTTTATCCTCTTCTTTTAGCCTGTTTTTGTTTGTTCTAACTATTATCTGAAAACAAGAACAAATATTTTCTCGACCAAAATATATTATGAACTTATTACATAGATTGGCAACATAATGACAATTAAAACTAATACAAATGTATACATATATTTTTCAGATCAGCTTTCCGTACACAGAATCAAAACCGAAGTTAAAAGTTTAAATAACTTAAGACCAGGAGATGGTATCAGTTTTAAAGGCAATGGATACAAACACCATGCTATTGTAGTCAAGGTCATAGATTCGAATAAATTTATTATTTATGAAATCACTGGTGACAAAAAACGTTTTAAGATTTTCTCACTATTGTCCATTGGTTCGAAAGCACGCATTTGCAAAAGTCAAATGGAATTCAGTAAATGCAGAAAAATGTATCTATATGATTATACTGGTCAGAGAATTGACGGATTATCTCCGCTAAAGGTTGCAAAAATTTTATTTGAACACGGCCTTCCGAAGGAATATAATCTTCTTAACTTTAATTGCGAGCATTTTGTTAGCTACTGCATCACAGGTATTCCATTTAGCAACCAGTCAAAGTCTATAAACAAACCCGTTAAACGAGCACTCGACGATTTGGTACGTAGACATATGCCTACTTTAGACGGATCCAGTTCTAGTAGAATGTCTTCTGGTCACTTTCCATGTAGCAGCAACATACTTTTTCAGAGTTTTCCAGGTTCACAGCCTTTTAGGCTTCCATATAGTTTTGACAACCATGGATATTCAAACTCGGAAGCAGGGCATAGTTGGTATGTTTTGCAGGAGCAAACGATGCAAAGAGAAGACAAACGTAGCCAGAGCCACCAAAGTAGAAGTACGGAACGTACAACACGGAATGGAGGAAATTCCTCAAGAAATGTTGACCAATACATTCCGTCAGAAGGACTTTTCTGCAAAAAAGCAAACTCTCGTCATTCATATGCCTATTCTGAGCACACTGGTTATTCTTTTGATTACATTTAACTTAAAGATTATCATCATTATTTATAGACATATGCATGAAGCTAATCACAAGTAGGTTTTGTAGGACCTGTAGAAGTTTAAATTCTACTGTCATTTGGTGGGTGACTGTCTCGTGGACAATCATGCCACATCACCTATTTTTATATTTATAACCTTGTCACTGATATTATGGACATATTGTACTTAATGTGTTATTGAAGAAAATTACACAAACGAGAAAAAAATATCACCCGATACGAAGTCGATTGTGATAGTTATTTCCAGTGTGATCATCTACCAAAACGCACTTATTCACGTGCAGCGTATTTTCTGTTCTACTGAATGCTTTATAAATAAAAATTTGAGATAATATGACACAATTTCATAAAAAGTTCCTAACAATCAGTATATTTTGCGGTAGATCAGTACAGCTGAATAAGGGGTTAATTTTTTGATTTTAATAATTAGAATCTCAGAATAAGACAGGTTTGCTGATCAACAGAGGTCCGAAGTACCTTCACCGTAAATTAAAGTTGAAAAAATCATTATTTTTTTTCCTTAGTTTGATCTCATCTTTATTGTAAAGAAACCCTTTTACCAGAACTGTTTACTCTGTATATTTAGGATAATTTTCATAGTTTTTACCTCTCGTAAGTAATACAGATCAATATTACCAGTTACATTGTAATTGAAAATCAAGACCGCCTCGGTGTAAAGGTTAGCGTGCTCGCCTCGAGTGCGGAAGGTCATGAGTTCGATCCAAGACCGGGTAAAAAAGAGATTAAAATTGGTATTTGCTGCTTCTCTGCTAATCACGTAGGATTTGGGAGTAACATGAAATACTGGTTGGCCCCGAGTCAAAATAATGTGTCTGGGTAAAGTGGCATGTCTTCCTGTGGACTGTTGCTTCCGTGAGCTAGCACGGCTCAGCGTGTCGGTCTAGTACAAAACAGGGTTCATTTATTTTCATCATTCAATAGTGTGCTGTCGTTCTGAATATGCATGAAATATCTGCCACTGGACTTTGAGCAACATTCAATTAATCAATCATTTGACTATCAAAACATTTGATTTTGACATTAACCATTAATTTAGCAAAACATATTTTAAGCATACATAAATGATAGTATACTTTGTACATGTAAGTAATGTATAAGCCGAATTTGTATTTTTGTTACCAAAAACAAACATCAAATCCAAATAGCTTAATTTCTTTAATAAAATGTAATGGTAGTATCAAATCACCATTCACTTTACTATGATGCTGTTTTAATATTGTTTTAAACTGTATCTGTATGTACATAATAATATTGTGCATAAAGTGAATTAAAAAGAAAGGTTAATTAAATAAATTCTTATGCAATATAATTAAGGCATTTCTATTCGTTTTTTTTCCATTTTTGTCTTTTTGATTAAAGAAAGAAATGCATGGCGCTATTTTTTAACAACTTGTTTCGTGCCCAAGCGGAAATATAGTGAACAAAAGGCAACATCTTAACGAGAAATTATTCAGTACACACTCCAGGAAAAGATGTGGATTGTTTCTTTCTGGTATATACTGTCAAACTTGTATTAAGAAGTCAAAGTGATCACTTAAATAAAATTTATCAAAAATAAAAACTTCAACAATGTGAATGTAAGAATTGGCCTCTAAAATCAAGTGGCTGTTTAATAGAGGTGACGACAATGGCAAATTTGACTGTATAATATATTCCTTCTTTGATATTTTGAATTGGTTTTATTAGAAATGTACAGAGAATATACATTTGCATAAGTATAAGATTCTTTTCATAAATTAGAACAAACCATTATTATGTTTGAACATACTGTAGATCATTTCGAAATTCTAATAAAACATATAAAAATGTATTTTTGTATATAGATTTCTGCCTTATGCTTCTAACATTAGTACAGAAAGTAAAAGACATTTAAACATAACACAATTTTTTACCCATGTTTAATAAATATGGTGAATTGATATGCAATATTACATTTCAAGGAGTAACCTCTTGTGAGTAGCATTAAATAAAACAAAAACATATACATTCCGAGATCCTAAAATAGTAAAAGAAGTAATCAAATCCAAACGAATGGAAAAAGGATGCCAAATCAAGCGGATTGGACAATTACTAAGTGCAATATGTTTGGTAGTCTTTCCGTATTTCCAGTGCTTTAGAATTTTAACAAATACAGCAATTTCTGTAAAACATACTTTGATTTATTTAATGTGAGACAAGTCAGACTACTGGACTGATACATACTCATGGGAACCTTTGGTCCACCAGCAGAGGAAATCAACCCAGTGGTTTCAAAATACCAGTTAATAAAAGCTGAAGAAGTATGGTGATTTTTGATAGGCTATATATGTACATTTCAAGGAGGAACCGCTCATAAGTATCATTAGAACCAAACATAGAGATTCCAAGATCCAAACATACTAGTAGTAAAAGAAGTACTAAAATCCAAACAAATCGAAAAAGGGGTGTCAAATTCAGCCGCTAAACAACTTCTTAGTGTAAAACAGTTCGAACTTTCCATATTTTCAGTGTTTAGGAATTTAAACAAGTGCAGCAAATTTCTGTAAAGCATTCATTATCAAAGATATGTTCATTTGCTTGGATGTTACTTGTATATATGAGATTTTTTATTTACACCATATCCTTTCTTTCTATTTCATAACAGAGTTTGCTACTTGTGCTGTGTGGAGAACGTAGAAAATAATATCGTGCTTAAATGCGTGTTCTATTGTATTTTCCCAGTTATTTATTCATCACAAAAGTAGCTCTATATTGTACGCCTTCATTTTTTTTCCTTTTTCGACCAGTGCCTTAATTGAAAATTATCTAGCAGTTCATCTTTTTATTATTTGCCCGACCAAGCTATTTTAAGCAGCCAAGTTTAACAAACTCGATGTGCCTGTGTTTGTTTTAACGTTGTGTTTGATTTTTGTATGTACATTGTACGTATGTCGGCCAACTTATGAGAGATTTTGATATATTTCTTTTCCCATGTATAGCTGTAATTTTAGCTTTAGTTTTCAGTGTAGTGTTTCGTATTCTAGTTTTGTCTTTCATTTCATTTTGTTGGCCATGTTATTTTCTGTTTTCTGACTTAACGAATTATTTGTTGACCTCACTTCGCATGTGTGTGCTTCATTACACAGATGTAGTGTCGTCGACGTCTGGCAAAGAAGTCCGCTCAAACCGGTTTTAGAGGCCGTCTTGAACGAACAATGAAGTGCGAAATTTAGTCTTTGTTGAAAGCCTCACTGTGACTTTGAGATGAAGAACGACAATCAAAGAGCTGTTCCTTTGCTTGGAATTTACTTGTTTATATGAGATTTTTGTGTTGTGAATATTTACACCACATCATTTCCCCCGAGGTCGACCGGGGTATAGAAATAGGTTGTTCGGTTTCTCCGCCTGCTGGTAGAACTCCTGCCAAAGGGGTGTCCGTTAGTTCGAGCTGCATATATAAATACTTGAACTCCTCTTCGCAAAGTGTGTGCCGGTGAAAGAATAGGCACTAGGTATCTCCGTCCTGGAGGTAAAAGTCCTCTAAAAGGGGCGTCCCTGATTGTGGGGATGTATAAATTCATAATCTGTCCAGAGGGAGACGTTAAAGACGCCCCGTGTTTAGAAAATGCCACGTCCTAAGCACGTTAAATACCCCTTGTAACAGCTCATATTGAGTAGTCAGTAGGCGGCCAGTTGAAATGCTAAAATTTCCGCTCCTATCCAATCCGTAATTTTTTCAGTGGCAATCCCTTCCTTACAGGTCCCCTGTAAACAGTCTACATATTGATTTATTTTTTGTTAACTTGTTTTCGTCCTCAATATGCATGGAATAATTGCTGTTGGACGTTAATCAACAAACAATAAATCAATCACCATATCCTTTCTTTCTTTTGTTAGATTTATTTCATGCCTGACATCTGGGCTTGAGATTTTTCTCCAGGATATCTGATCCACCAGCAGAGACATCGAACCAGCGGTTTCAAAATACAAGAAAATGGTGAATTTTGATATGCTATTTATAAACCATAAGAATTAGAACATAAACACAGGAAGTTCAAGATCCAAACTAAGTAAACTAAGTACTCAAACCAAAAAAATCAAAATTGAAGACAAATCCGCGGATAGAGACAAATACATGTTGCATTTTGTTTCGAAGCCTTTTCGTGTTTTTCAGTGCTTTAGAATTTAACTATGTTACATGTAGTTTTCGTTTGTATACTTGTCCTGTTGTCAAGTTAAGAAGGGTACTTTCAAGAAAGGTATGCAGGTTTTTTTAAAATATTTAAGTATAGGAGAGACAATGTATAAGTGTGGGTTCGTTGACAATAATCCACGAACCCGAAGGGCGAGTGGATTAATTCAACGAACTCACACTTATCCATTGTATCTCGTACTTAAACC
>JAULBM010326522.1:0-13246 GCA_032357055.1 Geukensia granosissima | reverse complement strand
GACCTGTAAAAGTTAAAATTCTACTGTCACTTGGTGGGTGGCTGTCTCATGGACAATCATGCCACATCTCCTATTTTATATTTGTCTTGCAGGAATTTTACGGCATAAGATTTAACAGAAATCTCCAAACATAATTTAAATAAAAAAGGTCTAATTCCTTTTATTGAACCCGGAAAATGTCGTTCCTGCTCGATTTGAATGCAAATTTCCGTTTGTTTCGATACGATTACTTCATTTTACAATGTTTTTTCTCGGCTTTCTAATGTTTTTATACTTTTGCTACAGATGAAAGGTTCCTCCTGGAAATAGATTGACATAAAGAAAATAATAAATTGTTCAGACATGCGGTTATCATTGAAAAAGTTAAAAGCAATACAATATTGTTACCGTTTTCCTGATCGAACCAAAGGAAAATAATATGTGTTCATCGATTCTCTAGGAATATAAAAATTATGATCTGAACTCAAGATATACCTGACTGTAGATTTTAATATCTGCAGTAAAATTTCTGAGCACTTTATTCCTCAAAATTATTTTGTACGATGGTTGCATCGAATGTATGAACATACATAGCATTCTGCGATGAGTGCCGATCAGCATGAACAAAATTGGTACCCAAGAGAATAGAGCGCCGTGTCGGTTATTTAAAAAGCCGGTTTATTCGTCATCAATCTTTAACATGATTCATCATGAATATGCATAAAATATTGCTTCTGAACGTTAAGCAACATTCAATCAGTCAATATCAAGTGAGTTTCTATCGGAAACTTAATCAATTAAAATTAAATTATTCGTACCTTTGCAATTGTAAAATCTTACGGCCATTTACTTTAAATTGTTTTATCGGGTGAACACAGCATGTCAATATTAAATTTCCTATACTATTGTTTAAAACACAGTGATCGAATCAACTTTGCTGGTTGACTTCCTTTTAACAAAATTTCTATTCACGGACAGGTAATACACCAAATGAATAATACGATACCCTTTCTCTTTTAACATCTCAGGACATTTCAACGTTGGCAATAAAATACGTTTATTTAACAAAATGAATGTTAAATAAACGTGGAACATTTAGGTATGCTATATGAATTTTTCAAGAAGTAACCTCTCATCAGAACATTAGAACCGAAACATAGGAAGTCAAAGTTTTAAATATGGCGTTACTTTTTTCAGTATTTTAGAATTTTAGCAAATGCAGCAAATTTCTGTGGAACATTGATAAGTTTGACAACTGGACTGAAGAATACCCTCGCTGATCAATGTAAATCTCTTTTGCATTATGACATTGGTTTGAATAAAAAAAAGTATCTTTACCCTACACCATAGATAATATCTGAATTTGGACATCTAAAATTATCAACCATTTTAAACGTTATTGCAACACAAATCTTCTAGAATTTCCTTTCACAAAGAACCAATCGCTCATAATGTGAAAGTTATTCCTGTCTTTAGGAACGCTTTTCTTTTAATATATGGCATTTATGAATGAATCAGCTTTTAGCAAGTCCTAAATTTGTTTTGTACTGAAACCTTACGAAGTGCCAAAATCAAGAACGATATCGTGTTATAGAAAACTATGTCAAAGACTTTGGTATTACTTAAAGCTAAAAAACGAATCCTACTTCCTGAAAGAATGTGGCCAATGAAAACAGTCGGGCATTTCATTTAGGTGAAACACCCGTAATATGATTTTTCTAGATTCTAGATAAGCAAAGAGATAAAACACGTATAACAGAAAATGAAAAATCAAAACCATCGCATATACAGTTTCTTGTAATTGCAAGCTTTTTTAATTTGGTGCAAAACTATAGACAGTAATGGAACATTTTACTTTTCTTTTTGTATTTTTCACATTTTGCTTGTTAAAGTCGATGTCTGTTGATTGTTTATCCACCCCATTTATCCATGGCAATATAAAGCAAGAAGGTAAGAAAACAAATGTTGATATTTACTGACATTTTGCACAAAAATTGGTGGTGAGAGCTTTCAGTCATTATTTCACAATGAAACTCTTAAATAGAGAATCTTATATTGTTAATCATCGGTAATCATTTATTCTACAATCGAGATGATTAAACATTCACGTTTCGAGCCTCGGTGAACAAATTTAGATTTTAACAATCGCGATTGTAGAACATACGACTATCAATGTTTCAACAATGTAAATTTTACTTCTCTTTATTATGTTTTTAAATTAATAAATGAAAATTCAAAAAGGGGGTCATTTCGCCTGCCTAATTTATAACGTATTTTTCAAAAGTCTGTCAATTTTGCTTCTCAAAAGTTCGACTTGCAGTATATTTATAAAATTAACCAGTCTAAAAAAACGACTATAGCAGCTCTCTGTAAATCTAACTAGGACTCAGACAAATAAACTGCTAAATAATTTTTAAAGATGCTTATCCATACTTGACTAGTTTTTAGATGGGTGTTTTCAGAATAAAATTTATTTGCCAATCGGAAAAACGATTGATTCAACGAAAGTCTGCGTATACCTGTGTATAATGGCCAATCATATAAAGATTCTTCACTAAATCATACTTTATAATTCATTTATTTCAGTCTTTAGGAAGAATAATGAGTTGGCTTAATTTTGAAAATTGCATTTCAAAGTCATGTCAGTAAAATCAATATAAACGACTTTCCACTAAAGCTACCTACGTTGTTTTCCTGGACTAGAGTTTGCAAAACTGTTTATTGATGGAAGTGTCAAAGAGTGTCATGCCGTCAAATTTGGTCGATTTGTTTGGATTTGAGTGCTTCTTTCGCTATATTTGAATCTTTGACTTCTTCTGTTTCGGTTCTAATGCTATACTGATGAGAGGTAACTCATTGAAATGTACATATAGCATACCAAATATTTACACTATTCATTCAACATTGGTATTTTTTTTAATTATAAACATTTAATTATCAAAAAACAAAAAAAAAACATTATAAAGATTTATATCCAGTCATTAAAACAGCTAATTTTCAACTATATTTTTTGTAGAAAATATTGTTGTAAAGGATTTAAATGAAGCTAATCAGAACAGATACAAAAGATCAGTGGACTTCATTTATCCGGAAGTTCTTAAATTCAATGTCACCTTTCAAGATTGGGAAACAATATGTCTTAATCTGGAGAGGTCAAAGGTTGTAAAACTAAATGTTCCTATTTACGTTATCAGAAATGACAGAATCATTCGAGAGGACGCTGGGAATATTCAAGTAAGTAAATGCTGACGTCAATTTTAATGAACTGCAGTTAAAGTATAAAACTAAGTGGTTCCCATTTACTCCTCATTTGTCCTTCTTATAAATACCGTGGCTTCCGAATTAAAACCTAAACATTTGTTTCAGTCATAATCTTCATTATTTCAGGTAGGAGGTAAAAATAGGAAAGCTAAAAAAAGCCTAGACATTGCAGAAAAATGGAATATGCACGCAAAAAGACAAATCATTTAGACATCAATATCACGTATTTTTCAAGTGTTCCCATTTTATATGACAGTAATAAGATTGATCTCCTTGAGATAATGATAATTGATTTTATACTACTAACTATGTTAGGTATTTAAAGGTTAAACCACCATTTTGACAAAAAACGCTTCGTACGCATTGACATTAAGGCATTTGCAATCGTTGTTCTTTCATTTTGCCAACAATCTGTTTGCATGACATAAGAGAGAAATGCAAGGTAATATTTTGAGAACTTTGTATGGACATAACGCTTTTTGAGAACTTGTTTCGTGCATCACAGAAACACTAACGGCAACAGCGTAGCAGGAAATTTTGCAGTGCACAATCCAAAAAAAAAAAATTAGGGTTTTTTTCTGACTTAGATTCCATATATTTTCTTTTCTTTATTACGGAGTTTTTCTCTTGTTAAATGTGAAGGTCGAAAAATAATTCCACGTGCTCTTATTTATATTGGGGTACTGAAATGTATTATAAATATGCAGTTTACTTAATTCCAACATTTCAATTTTTTCTATTTAAAGTCTGTCATAAGTTACATGATCCAATCAGGCTTAACGACCCACGTCATTTTGAAATTTCCACAAAGACTCGAACTTTTAACTTAGAAATTAAACTATCACTAAATTTCGTAACCATCTGTTAGCAAAAGGAGAAATTGTTTTTACAAATATTGAATAAATAAGGTATTCTACATCGAAATAACGATTTTTTTTAAAACTGTTATGTATTCATATGAATTACATTTTTCAATTTATTTTCTTTCGTCGCTCAGATAATGACGTTCCAAAACAAACTTCTAGTAAAAAATGGTCAAAATCTACACCTTCAAACTACAATGTGGAGTTCTTGCCGGTTACTGATTTCGCAATTTATAATTTGTAAGTACATATTTTCTTTAGCCGTTTAATTATAGATACTTCAATAGAATTTAATGTATTTTCGTAAACTAAAGATTCAAAAACTTTTAACGGTTTTAAAAAATTTACAGAACCTAAAAAACATATTATTTAAATAAGTGCTCTTTGGTCGTGATTTAGAATCTTATCTTTGACTTAAACTTGTCATTTTTTTTTAAATAGGTATTTCCGGTTTTGTTTTGTTGAAAGTAATGGAAAGTAATGGAATTCCTTAAGCCTCTATTATATGTTTCAAAATAAAGAGCAGTTTCACAAAAGCAGAAACACAATAATAAAGTTAAGATCCTTTCTTATTGAATTTTCTTATTCAGCTGGTATACCAGAAGTACGGAAGTTAGTGAAGCCGCAAAGGACGCAGATGTGAAAAGTAAAATACGGGAGTTTTATGCATATGTTGTCAATGCCGCGAGTCTGATTTAGAACGATGGAAAACAATAAGGAAGTAAAGTTCGTAGTTAAATTAAAACATGATCTTAATGGCTGTTTTTCCCAGCTGCAGATACATTTTGTAATTTAGAATAAGGAAATTATAAATTACTCACTTCACACAGTAAATAGTAAGAAGAACTTTGTGAATATTTACCGATTGATATGACCTATTATTTTTTAACTACATCAATAAAAAGATAACAAATATTTGAATGGTACATTTTGTTTTCAATGTCAGTGACCATTTTCAAACAATAAGAACCTAAATGAACCTAATTTCTTATATAGGTAGATGTAATATATAACAGCATTGCTGGTGTATCATGGAATATAAATATCGTGTATTCTGGAATTTTCATAGCAGACGTGAGTAAAATGTCCTGTCATTTAAGATTTACTTTGTTTCTTGTTGGGGTCATGTAGACTTCGTCACAATGGGTGAGATTCAGCACTTAATGATAGAGATTTCTAGATTTTTGAAATTTTGTAAACTTATTGATGGAGTTTAGTGCGGTCAGCTTGATATTTAAGCTGTATCTTACCTTATTTTATACGATTGATTTAATCTGTAATTTTTTTTCTTTCCAACCTTCATATTAGATAGGTAAGTGCTAATGAACGGAATCCGCTTTATAGAATGATAAAATTACAAGAGAGTGAAAGTGAAGAAGAACTGTATCGAATGTCAGAAGTTTAACTATGAGATGATTCAAAATGACTTGAAACAGTACTTACAAAGAGCAAATCTCTAAAACACATTTGATTTATTTAAAAGGAATTCGAAGATACCTAAGGGGCAGACAGAAGTAGTTAAGGCAGAAGAAAGAGAAGACCATGGCTAAGAAAATAAAACGAAAGGCAAATATAGAACACACAACACTAAACTGAAAACTAAAGCCGGAGTAACACGAACACTACAAAAAACAGAGCTTATGTGCTCCGGAAGGGTAAGCAACTCCTACTCCACCAGTGGCACCGTCATGTTACTCAGTAGACAAAGCTGATGTATAGTCAAAATCGATAATATTCACAACCGGTATATGAACGGATTTGTTTTCACGACGGTTCGAATATATACATTGTCATCTGTGAAATGTATATTTCATAACAGTCAACCAAACCATGATGGCTACCGGAAAACGTCCGGAGTGATGACTCCCGGATTTCCCTGAGTAACCCTTGGTTCAATAGCTTTCTTGTCAGCTGCAATCCACTATCAATAAAAATCCTGATAAGGAGTAGAAGCCCTGGAGTAGCGTATCAACTGAGACATATACACTCCTTATGCAGGTGCGGCTGGAATGTTGTTTGACATGATTTGAAAGTTTACAATCTGAAAGTCAAAGTCATCTCTCTTGTCATAAAGTTTTGTTCTTAACCCGCCCTTACTGTCAACTTCTAGGTGTTAGTCTAGGCAAAAAGAAGACCTTTCTGTTTCTGTAGTGTCTTTGATTTCAAGTGTAATGGGATAGATTCGGTCAACATAGTCAGCAAATTTAGAGTAATTCAGTGATCATCTATCTAGCTGAACGTCAAACCAAACGATTGAGCCATATTTTTCTCTTTTCTCGGTAGAAGACTCTGTATGAAGTAAACTTCATACGAATGTAGAATAAATCGGCGAGGACGGGTCCACAGTTGGTCCCCATTTGAATGCTGATAGTCTGTTAAAACACACGTCCGCCAAACATTACAAAAATGTTGTAAATCAAGAAATCTAGCATTCTGCAAATAACATCTTCAAAGTACTTTTTGTTAGAATCAGAGTGGTTAATAATAAAATAAGGTTTGTCCCTCCCTAGAAGCAAATATTTATATGTGGAGAAATTGGCAGATCCTGCAATGTAACGTTGCTTGTGAGGACACTTGTGAAGCTTTGGAATCCAGTAAACTGAAGGAAGATCGCATTCTTCGGTTTTAGTTGAAATTTCAAATGAAGACAAAACTGACCGATGATAGTCTTCTTTGGTAAGTGTCGTTGGGTATATGTTGGGTTGCCAAGTGAACTGTGTCAATACCTATTCCTTTTTAGCAGTCTATGCAGTGATTTACAAACAAAAACAATGTTGTAAGGGGCTTTACGACAACATATTTGTCATGTAGTTCAGAGAGATGTCTGGCAACAGTCGGATCTTTGATGACCGATTTCGCGTGTGTGTTCATCGATTATTGTAACTTATGAATACGTATTTGTATCAACGACCTCACAGTCATCACCCATTCGGGAAGGGTTCTTATTCTTCTTTATAGCGCTTATCGCACTGTTTGGCATAATCTTTGACTGAAGCCATAAGGATCTTGAAATTGAACTTCCAGTTTATGGCTTGAGGTTCACGGATCTTTGTCACTTTTGCAAACACATTTCTTAGAGAAATGTTTTCTACAATGCTCAGGTAATCAACCAGTAATCAAGCAGGATTTTATTTGAACGGTGAACTTTCATAAGTGCAGTCCAGAGGTTTAGACTCGTCGTTGTATATGCTGAGATTTTTCAACACGTGTTTGTAGTAGGAAATCTCGGTTGAAAACCCGAAACAAATTCATTTCGAAAGAAGCTTATTTAAAATTTTAAAAAGCAGAAAAGATATGAAAACTTAACAACACTATATCATTCTTAGTAAGAGAGAATTAATCCAGCTTACACCTAAAAATATGATTTTTCTCAAATTCTACCTTTCTCATAATATTAAGAATACTGGGGAAAGTGTTGATAATTTGATAATTAGATTGCGATTTGATCTTGCACAATGGATGGAAAAGTGCTTCTTCAATCGAATTTCATTGCGATGTGGGTTGTGATATTTGTTTACACAGGTGGTGGATACTTCTCAATTTGATTTTTGTCACTAGCTCTTTTAATCATGCAAAATATTATGTAGTTAAACAGGTAGAAAACTTACCCAAGGAAATTCAACTGAAATACACTTGATCAGATCAGCTACAGCCTGATATATATTAGGACATTTCCAGGTTTAATGACTACAACCATTTTTCTCTACGTACTTCGTTAACGAAATAAATGCCTTTTAAATTAAATTCATATCATTTCCCACAAAACTGTATTGGCATTCCAGATTTGATTGTTCCTGAAGAGGCATTGCAGTAACTTTTGAACTTTTTTACATTTGTGCTCCTTTATTTTCGGTTTGCACATCTAGATTTTGGTAAAATATCTAATATTTATTTAATCCTGGAAGATGTCAACACGCATTTTTAATTTCACAAGTTGAAGCCTGTATTTTTTTTTTACCAATATTGAAATCCAGCCTTGTTCCTATCCTTCTATGACTCTCATTGAATATTAAAGGGTTCCTACCTTAGTGGGTACATGTAGATACTAATATTTTCCTTGCTGAGTATTGATATACATTAACGTACTTTAAATCAAAGAAAATCAGTTGCGCACTGAAATATACTACGGCACTGCCTAACAAACAAGAATGAGTCTCTCCTTAATTTGCAAAATCAATAATATATCTAGGAAGAAGAATTATTTCAAATGGTTATTTTAATGGAGAAAGTTGACAAAAATGATATAAATTTAAATAAAAGCCTTAATTAGAATGTCAAGATTATAAAACAAATGTTGGTGTCACTTATACTGTCATTTTTACTTAAATATATTGTGTATATTTTAAGTGGGGCTAAATCAATAAAGCGATGCTAATAAATCTTTAAACTTTAGCCAGAAAAAAACACGAAAACTGCTATTGCTTTTTGAAGTAGGAACATCATGGTATTTGTCGTTTACCAATGTTGATTACCTATATGCATATTTCAAGGAGTATCTTCTCATCAAGAGCATAAGAACCAAACAATACTCCCCCCCCCCACAAAAAAATACAAAATAAGCAGTTGTATTTGTAATTGTAAGAAACCTATGTATCGGCTTAAAGGGTAAAATGCCAGCACAAATTGTTTTAATGTTTCTTATTATGCCGGATTCCACACCACTGTCCCGCATAATGTTAAAGGACAAGCGCTCACAATTAGTTCTATCTCACCAAATATCTTGTTTTTCGTGTCTTGTATATATTCAAGATCTCAAAACTGTTTTATGACTAGCAAGCGATGCATTTTTATCATTTTTCCATTGGAACAATGTGGAATACAGATAGTTTATTAAAACACATGCTTGTTAAACCTAATAAAAATGTTGTCAAGAAAAAAATCGAGCATTCTTCATTTTTCATCGTTAGGATGCTTTTTATAGAATTAACTCTTTTTGAACCTATGTTTACGATAAGAATGTAGAAGTATTCAGGATCATAAGCTATTTTTGGAAAACAAAGACTATTGTAACTGTTGAAAAGTATAATTAAAATTCATCATTAAATTAGTCATGTCCATACCTTCGACAATAAGGTTTTCTTAGTATTGTTTATTATTTATTTATTTATTTGTATTTTAAAATTAAATTATTTTCAGTTTCCTATTAAATCATCTTTTTGTCCCTCTTTCCAAAATAAAAGGTCAGAGTGTTTTACATTGCAGTTGCAGACTATATCATTTAGTAAGACGTATAATTACAAAGAGTGGTAATATATAGACATATAAATTTCTGTTGATTTTTGTATTTTAGTCCCCTTCTGCTATTGATGTTACTGAAAGTATTAAGGAACAGGGACTTTATGTTCATGGAAGAACTGCTTTGGAGAATTTTGGAAATTGGCTGAAGACTCATGAGAGTGATATTCCACCATATGATCATGCAATGTTATTTACTGGGTATATATTATATATTCTAAAATAGATTATATTTCATCAACTACAACCAAATCAATTGTATTTTCAGTGAATGGTAAAATTATCAAAGGCAGGAGTGTTAATTTCTACTTCAATAATTGGATCGTGATTTACAATCATCTTTTTTTCATGACCCATTGGAAATGTCATAAAACAATAGTTTAAAAACTGTGAATCTTGATCGTTTAACTTTGAATGCAAGTGAATACGATAGGCTCTATATACATGTTGCAACATAGTTCTAAAATGCATTTACATATATTCGTTACAGTTATGATATGTATTCGTCTGTATCATCGAGTCCTGGTTTATTAGGTAAGATTGTTAAACTTTTTTTTTCTTTTAATACAAATACAAATAATCATCGCTGTTGTCCTACTGGGAAAGGGAAACCACCATAAAATACATATTTGATAGATTTGAAATTTGTAGTGCTTAGACGAAACAAACTCAAAAAGAACAAAACTAAATGTATTTAAGAAGAAAGAAGCGTGAAATTTAACATCCATGTTACAAAAAAGGAGTCGGATCAAAACAACATCCAGTCTTATAATCTGAAATACTGAGTCGTCAGATGTTTAAAGACGAAAAGTTATTTATAATGTGTCAACTTTTTATGGCTCTTGTAAAATGATTTCGAAGATATCAAAGGAGCAGACAGAAATCGTTAAACCAGAAGATAGAAATGACCATGGCCAACAAAAAGAAACGTACGCACAACACTTCACTGAAAATTAAGCTAAAGTAATATGTTCCTATAAAAACTAGGGTGGGTTCAGGTGGTCCGGAAGGTTAAGCAACTCCTGCTGCACTATTGAAACCAGTTGCTGGTGAGTAGTCAAAATCGACGTCAGTCGCATCAAACAGTACCGGATTGAATGGCACGACAGTGGGAAGATATCATAAGTAATAATTAATAATATTACAAACTCCAATGAGAAAACCTTATGATAAAAATGGTTTTGCTCTGTTTTGTCCTAGTGTTGTTCTCGTAATAACTGTGTATAATAATATATGCAGTCTCTGTTGGCTGACAATTTATTTTACGCACGAGTGTTCATCTCAAGTATATATTTATTTCAAAAATTTTTATGAATGTATTTTCAAAATGGTGCTGGTGACAGAATAACGAGCAGGGAATTTAATGTAAAATTTATCGGTGAGCAATATATCAATTTCAGTAGATGAAGAAAAATATGAAGTTTTTGCCAAATAACCCGAAAGAGCTTAATTATTTCTACATCTGGTTATCAATCAGACATTTAAACCCATAAAACAAATTTGGTAAGAAGTTAATTAAACAGATTTCATTGCCTTAGCTCGCTTGTCGGTAGCAGAAATCATAATTTTAATCTATCAGGTAATTTGAATTTTTTTGGTTATATTTTAGTTATTTTGCAGGCTATCTATCGGTTTTATTACTTGTGTCTAGGTATTTTTACCACCCATCTTTTCCTGTGTTTATATAAATTTAATCATTTTTGAAAATATGATCCTTTCACACCTAATGACCGTTTACTGTTTCTTTTTAAAATTTAGGAATAGCTTGGGTAAAAAGAATATGTTCAAGAGACATCTACGGAACGTATTATGAAAGTTCAATGACCGAAGATAACTTTGGCGGCGAAATTGCAATAGTTGCTGCCCACGAGATTGGTCATAAGTATGTATTTGAATATAGTGGAAAGTACATTTGAAAATGAAAAAAATGCTATGAATATCATAGACTCCAACCACGAGAACAACACAGGGAATTTTCAAAATCTAGAGGTTTCTACAACGCCTTCAACAAAGGTGGAATACCGCTCCTTGTGAAAAGCTCTAAATCGCCACAAAAACATTGTGTGAGCGTAACATATTACTGTCCTTACCTGAATATTATCAAAGAACTGCATGCAACGAAACAATTAACATAAAGACAAACACATGACAGCAATTCCTCTCCCCAAGTCTTGTTAAATGTTAATGGATATTAGCAAATACAAAATTGCAATACACCAACATGTACATTTCATAAATGCTTTATTAATCCACGAAAATAACTTTTGACTATATGCGTTAAATGGTATTATCCACTCTTGCAACATCTACTCGTTATCATTTAATCATAATGGTTCTTATATTTTTATGCAGATATCTCATATAAAGAGAATGATTTATGTGTTTATGGAATTTTGCACGCATTAACCTGACTGAAAATTTCTAAATATTTTTATTACCGATAACCAAATAACTTATTAACTTTACAAATGATTAAGTTTATCTTTAAAGCAATACCGGCAGTTAAAATATTTAATTGTTTATAGGAACGAAAAGAAGATATATCTGTGTCACAATAATTGCAGTATCGGTTCATTTACAAGTATATGTTATCATTTTGTGTTTGTAGTTTGGGAGCTAACCACGATGGCAATGGCAACATTTGCTCAACTGCAGATAAATTTAACATGGCACCAACCGTCGGGGCTACAGCTGGCGACCTTGGCAAAAATGCGTACATGTTCTCCTCTTGTTCTATTAACTATTTTGACGACTGGATAACACAATTAAATACGTAAGCATATCTTTCCTCTTTTAACGTCCTGAAAATTATTTGTCCATAAGATATTTAAAACATCTTCTACCTATACAAAAAATTAAACTATTTACAATCATATCCGGTACACAGATGTCCGATGACCTAAATGTATATGCGGTTGTGTTGCGGGAGAATCCCTTGATCAGCAAGATAATAGTTTGGTAGTAAAAAAGAATAGGGGAAAATGCCACTTTCAACAAAAGTTGGGATTTTTACAACCTTTAGAAATTTTTCAATATGACTTGTTGAATGCTACTGATGAGAGGTTATTTACAAATTTACATATAGCATACCAAATTCTCCACATTTATTGGACATTGGTAATTTAGTGTTTTGTAGATGTAAGAAAATCGATATAAAAAACTTCTAAATATGAATGTGGTGTTGAGTTAACTGCAAAAAAACTTGTCCGGCCAGATGTCCGATGTGAGAAACTGAATTGATTTTAAGTTAATGTACTTTAATCCTATAGGGAACTGCTATTTGCATGTTTTGGAAATTACACAGATCTTGAATTCTATCTTAATGAAATATTATGGAATAAAAAAAAATAAGGATCTTTGTTACAGAAATGGGGCTAATTGTTTGGCCACACTTGATTCTCAATATGATCCAAACTGGTTTGGAAGTTACAAATCAGACTTGTATGGACAACTTTACAGTGCGGAAGAACAATGTAGAATAATAAGTGGGAGCAATTCTTATGTTTGTAGGGTATGTACATTTATAGTTACCATTAGATGTTCTGTTCGCAGGTCTAATATCAGTAGTACACAGAAATAAATAGTCAAGAACTTAGCGGCTTGACCAATTTAAATCAGCTTTTCAACTTGAAATGCATTGACCCTAAAGTCAGTTTTAAAATACAATTGATACATCACTAAGTATGAGGTAAAGAGAAAATTGTATTTCATATATATGCCTTGTGGTTGACTAAAAGTATTTCTTGTGTATAGATTTTACGTACCTCTCATGTTTTCCATGTTCTGTTTTTGCACTTAAAATTGTGTATACATGGGGTTCGTTGCGCGTACTTTTTAAAATGTGTCAAGAAATACCAAGGGGATATTCGAGGAAAAGGGAAAATGTAAAAGTACTGACAAACTCCGGA
>JAULBM010326511.1:0-13246 GCA_032357055.1 Geukensia granosissima | reverse complement strand
GTGGTGTGATACCTATTTTGCCGTATGTCTTATGGACTTTGGTTTGTTCGGTAATTGTGTTATATACTTTATTTATCTAAACGTTGTTTATTCATTTAACATTGGTAATTTTGTATATAGATAACTATACCTCAGATATAAAGTTTAAGAACATTAAGGACAATTCGGCTGGTACTTTTCTCATTTGATCTGTGGAAAATCAACGTGTAATCATAGACGAGAATTTCATATATTAATCAATTCTGAATACATTTTCATTATGTCCATTGCCGTGCATTTTATGATGATTTTGTCACATGATGTCTTTACAGGTAACAATCAGGATAGTTAAGTTCAAATTTAAGCTTTCGTTAATGTCAATCATTTTCTTTTTTGTGTCTTTAATTCACTAAATTGCAATGTTCATTCATTCGTATTTGAGAATATTGAAATATTCTTCGTCTTTTGCACAAAACCGTCATTGTTATTCATTTACTTTAAATGCCGGTTTAGAGACTAAAAATCATAACAGATTTTGTTTTTATGACAATATCTAAACTAACAAACTAAAATGAAACTCCTATTTTAAAATAAATATTAAAAATTTGTTTTCCCTTTCTTTGACCATTGTTTTGTGCGTAGTCACTTGGTACTTTCGCAACCAATCGGATAACACCATTGTATCTCCAGTAATGTAACAGTGGAATAATATATTTTACTTCTAATCTGTTTTATCAGATTCCAACTCGAAGAGATATGAAACTTTCTGCTTCATAACGTTATGGGGATGTGTAATATAAATGGTAGAAAAATTTCAAATGGTATCAAAAAACGTATTTTTTTTAATATCAGGATAATTTTAAAACTCTAATACCACCATTTTATTCATACTATATATTGCAGTATTTTATTATAAGACCTTTTGTGCTGGTTAGATGTAGGGTAGTACTTTAAATGACAGTTATTTTAGTTGAAGTAGATCAATTATCTGATTTTGTTATAAAAGTTCATCTACCCAATACAGGGAAAACATAATTTTAACTCACAATGAATTCAATATATGACAAAAAGGAGTTGATTCCTCCCGTTTTTCTGCATAAGTAAGCTAAACACATATCTACTTTCAGACAATCACGTGTTGATGGTTCATAGAATGATCGGTAGTAAGGCTGGAACTGGTGGTTCTTCTGGGTACCATTATCTTAAGTCGACAGTCGAGTAAGTAAATTTATAGTTACTGCTATTTTAACATTACGTTATATAAAACATGTAATTGACTATATTTCCATGTATCTTTAGGCTTAATCAATTATCCAGTTTCATTGAAAGCTCTATAAATTACACTGATATACTATTCCTGGTCTAAAATGATAATGGCATGCGTTTCTACCTTTTATTAAAATGGTACGAATGTATATGATATTCGTCAAAAATTCATAATAACAAGAACACAGATGTGGTTAATGTGCATGAAAAACCTAATAATATAATCTAAGAATATAAAAATTACAAGAAATAGGCGCTTTTATTGCTGTTCTACATTTTAAAATTAACTCCTAGCCATTGAACAATAAGCCAATTGCCCACACCTTTTAACAAGAGGTCTTACCCTATTAAACAAGGCGGTGCCACTCCTAACCTATCGATAAAGCACAACAGTTGTTATTATTAGGTCCACGTTCCATTAGAATACATATTTCAGACCCTCAAATGTAAATTCCATAAATGGATTCTTCAACAACTAAAACACTCCTTTACCAGGTTTTGATAGTCAGTTGTGTAGTTCTACTGCGTTCGTTACAAAGACGTTTCAAAAAAGATGTTCCATCAAAATCCGATTCGTTAAATATAGAAAACATACTGATGTGATCAGCTTTGAAACAGACATCTGAAACGTATAACAAAAACGTCTACAGCTGTCCTAAGGCATTCAATAATAGATAGATATCCAAAACATAAAGCAAGCTGTAATAGGTTATAAAATCAAAACCTGATGAATTTTAGTGAGACAACAACATAAGTATAAAACACTACCGGATTACTAATTCCTGGCTTGGGACAGGTACATACAGTATGAGCTAGGGTTTAACATTTTTGTGATCATTCAACCTTTCCCTAACACGAGACATTGGTCTGACCAAACAACATAAAGCAAGCTTTAAAAACTCACTGCTTCAGATTTAACTTTTTAAGCAAATGCATAGTACACAGACAATAACAGATATAACAAGGAACAATATGATATACCCGTCTCAAAACGTAATCGCTGTTCATGCCAGCTAGTTAAGAACCCAATTACAATTGATAACATAGCTTCATCTCTTAAGGTAAGGCATCAATCAAAACACGTCTGGCTTGATTTAGTGCAAGTCATCATTAATAGCCACAAGAAAACAGCGCGGTTTACTATACCAAATATGATATGGATTGATAGCAAGTAGGACAAAATGTAACAAAATATTGACTTAAATAAGTTCAGTTGTAAATTATTGAACACAATGTCAACTTTAATTCCAAAGATTTCATTATGACAAGATTGTAAAAATGCGTTATAAAGATAATCTTTATGGGTCATTTCTGTCAAATAACTGATAAGTCTTATAGGTTGTGTTATTGATAACAATCAAGACAGTTATATGCAAATTTAAGCTTTCGATATTGTCAATGGTTTTCTGTATGGTCTTTAATACACTAAATTGCAATATTCATTCGTTAGTATTTAAAGATATTGAAATATTGTTCTTCTATTGCACAAAACCATAATTGTTAATCAGTTTTGTTACTAACAAAGTTGGGAAACTTAAAAACAGATTTTGTTTTCTATGACAGTGCCTAAACGAACGAACTAAACTGAATCAACTGTTCTATAATAAACATTGAAAACAAGTCACTCATAGATCATTTTCTGTAACAAGGCAAATATGTAAACACAACTTATCTCTTTTTTAGTGATAGGTACAGAGTGTTTTTGGATTTCTTCAACCTGTCAACATTTTTGATTCCACGCAGAGACCTGATGGACTGAACTTGACGAACAAAAAATTACGAATGATGTTACTGAAGAATATAATAACATGTTATGAAGATTTATTTCTTTATCTTACTTTATGTATGTTTTGCGATGAAGTGAACTTGTACTAACATTTTTGTCAATCATTTCTTGATATTGTTTTTCTTCTAACTAATGTACTAACATTTTTTCTCAATAATTGATGTTGTTTTTCTCTTAACTAACACATTAATAAAGTGTCTTTCAGTAACCAATCTTGCAATAAAAAATTCTGAGTTTTCTGAACAGTTTCTTGTTAATTTTCTGTCTAGTATATACATAAGTTCTTTATACCATATACACATTTACCTACCCAATGCATGTTCAGTTTTGCTGGTTGTAAAAATAAATTAACTGAGCCAAGGGTTTCTAGGGAAAGATAAGAGTCGTCACTCCGGAAGTTCGGTCGCCATCATGCTTTGGTAAAATACAAAATTGCCGATGTTAAATAAATATGGGAAATTTAGGTATGCCATATGTACATTTCAAGAAGTAACCTCTGATCAGTGGCATTAGAACATAGGAAGTCAAAGATTCAAATATAGCAGAAGATGCACTCAAATCCAAACAAATCGAAATGAGAAACCAAATCCGACGGCTGGGACAACTATATAGTGCATTATTTTTCGAGGCCTTTCCGTATTTTCAGTGTTTTAGAATTTTTGGAAATGCAGCAAATTTCTGTAACTTATTGTTTGATTAATTTCATAAGATTAGTTTGACAACTGGGCTGGTGAATACCCTCTGGGACCAATGTTGTGGCAACAAAATCAGCGGTGTATAAAGAACATATTTATTACAATCCACATTGACATATACAGTTGATACTTCACAGAAATTTACGGCTTGTTACTGTTTATCTTTTGCCTTTTAACGGAGTAAAATTTTATACTGGGGAAAGTAACATTAAATAATTATCAGAATAGCTTAAACAAGGAGAGCGATTTTCGAGAATGTATTAAGTAAGGTTCCTTGTAATCATTTAAAATAATAGATAGAAATTAACCAATTCATAATCGCGTACTTCGCGACACTCCCGACACAAAAGGAAAATAAAAACTTAATCGTTAGTCAAATCATTCATTACATAAACATACTAGCTGGAAACTGCCACTAAACAGAATTATCTGATGTCCATTGTCTAATTTTATTCCTAGCCTCAGATGCAGCACGTCTTGTTGGTCTCATATCATTGTTACTCTGTTCATTATTGCGATCTGCTACTTAAGTTTTCTGATAAAACGCATTACCCATGCTGTATATTCAACAATTTAGTCAAACTTGAATTATTCTCATATTTGATTCCAAACGGCATTGTGTCAGTCCTTTTCACTGATGGGACCTCCTCTGAAAGCAAATGCGGTTGTGGTGTTTTCCGATATTCAGATTCGACGAGTTTACATTCTAATGGAGTCATGTCATTTTCCCATGCATGCCATTTTCCGTATGAACACATCTTGTTTTTGATAGGTGTTAGCCTTGACTTTTAAAATATCAAGTCCGTCCATACTGAATCATGAGATTCCTGTCGTAAGTAGATTGCACACGCATAAGCTTTTTTTGACGCGTCACATAAGCAAAGTAACTGAGTTTCAGTGTCACTACTAAGTCCAATGTATCTGTCAATTTCTTATTTAGGGATATAGTTTAAATCAGCTGCTATCACTTTCCACGATACTATCTCTTCAACGGTAAGTTTATCGTCCCATTTCTTCCCCTGAATCCAAAGATTCTGCAAGACAAGTTTTCCAAAAAGTGTGACTGGGGTTAATATATCCTAAAGGATCATAAACTGATGCGATTGCACTCAAAACGTCACCTTTAGTATCTAGTGTGTCTACAATAACTGATTTCGGTGTTGGAATAATTAACTTATCCTCCTGAATATTCCACTGCAGTCCTAGAACTCTGATTGAATTTCGACTTCCGCAGTCAATGTTCGGTAAACTGTCCATAAAGTCCATTGAATTCGATGACCAAGCTATCAGATTCATAGATGCTTTCTCGAGTATTTCCTTCGATTTGTCATATAGGGTGAATAAATCGGCTTCAGATTCAGTTCCAGTCAATAAATTGTCAACATACAAGTCGTTACGGAGTTTCTCTGCTTCTTCTGAATTATAATGTCGTAAGTGATAGTCAACATTAGCGGCAAGAAGAAACGGATTAGACACTATTCCGAACGGCACTCTGCAAAATCAGTAAATCTGAACGTTGTTCACGTCGAACAAAGGTAGATTCTTGTCTTTGATCCGAAAGAATCTGGTAACGTCTTTATCCTTTTCGTGAAGACATAGCTGCAAGAATGTCTTTTCAATTTTGGCTACAACAGAATACTTATGAAGGCAGAAACGCATCAATAGTCCACAGAGATCTTTCAGCTTTACTGGACCACGATATAAAGAATCGTTGAGACTACGGCCATCCATTCGAGTTTTCGCTGACGCATCATACACAATACGGACTTTCGTTGTAGGTTTTGAAGAGTCTACCACAGCATGGTGCGGAATATAATAAACGGGTCCTTCTGTTTCTTTCCCGTCGATCTTTCCGATAACGTTCTTACGGCATTGTTCATCTTAAATGTCATTATATTCTTCAAAAAGTTCCGATTGTTTCTTTATCTGTAGATCAGTGATCGGAATCGACTATAACTCCTTGTTTTCCAACAACTCAATTTGGTCTTCTTTACACGGCCACGAATCAAAGTATCTGCCGCCCTGTAACTGAACGGATTTCTCAAAATTTTCGAGCGCCTTCCTGTCGTCGGATATCTCACAAGGATTGTCTATTCCGATAGTCTCTAAGTTCAAGAAGGAATTCGAAGATACCAAAGGGGCAGATAGAAATCGTTTAGTCGGAAGATAGACAAGACCATGCCCAACAAAATGAAACGAAAGACAAACATAGAACACACAGCACTAGAAGTCATTCAAAGGCGGTTTCATTGACACAATAGACGGATCGGCATTGCATAATGCACTAATTTCGGATAATTGTTCACTGTTCTGAATAAGAACCAAAAATGAGTGTTCTTTACTTTCCTCAGAATTGGCGGCTGCTCTACCGTTTAAAATCCATCTAAATTTTGATCCAAGCAAATAATGTCCTTCCTGTGTTTCAAATTTCTCAGGAAGCACAATGTCAAGGTAGTAATCGTTGCTGATCAGTAACTCAATCGTCGAAGATTCTCTTTCTGTCGGCAAGGTATCGGCAAGACTGAATTTACTCCACAAATATTCCCAGTTGAGACTCTTGTCAATCTGTAACGGACGACGAAGTATACATCCGTTTATTTTAGGAACAACATTCGCATCTACTTTTAATACGGATCTATTTGCAAGTATGATTTCACATGTAGCTTTCGGAGTTTTCACAATCTTCGGCTTGTCTAATCCAAAGGTAATTACGGAAATTTCTTCTACGGCCTTTTGTTTTAAATTCAGTTTTCGTGATAACTTCTCTGTAATATACGTCCTTTGACCTCCGGAATCCAACAATATGCGAATTTCGGTTTTCTCGGTATTTGACGGATTTGCAACAACAGTTTTAGCAGTCTGCATCAACACAATTTCTCCAGCAAAAGTTGCGTATTCTCTGATTCGACTTCAGGTGATGCGGGCTCTTCGGACAGATTAGAAATTTCATTACAGGCTGACGGAAATTCCTAATGCATAAACTACGATGATGCTTCTTTCTTTTATTACAATGAACACACGCTTTATCACTAGTACAGTCTCGTAGTCTATGACCCGGATTGAGGCATATAAAATATAGTCCAACTAATTTCCGCTTTCGGTCTTCGATAGTTTTATAAACGTGACACTCGTCCGACCAGTGACTGCTCTTGCAGTAAATACATAGTTTCTTTGGTAAGTGTCGACTTCGTTCTCGTTCATGTGTTCCTGACATTAAAGCTTCGATTGAACTTCGAGGTTTAGGCGGAATAAGTACTGACGGTTTAAACCTTGAGGTTGACAAGAACGGAGCAGCAGACAGTGGTTTCGGATCACTTAGTCTATCTTTCGAGTAGCTTTCCGCTGATTCACGTGCGGAGATATACGATTTCAGCAAGTCTCGCAACTGACCATTTCACAGCCGAACCTTTTTGGATTTCTAACTGAATCATGACTTCACGGGGTAACTTTGACGTGATCATGGAAATAAAAACATCCTGATTTACTATTTGTCCAAGCGCCTCGAAGCTTCTCATGTTTTGTTCTATTTTATCGTAGATGACACGTAAGTCAGTCGTACGGTTAGACGCCGGAGACAAGTTAATAAGTTCAACATAATGTGCATTCACGGCTGTCTGTGTATCTCAAAATCTCTCTTTCAAAATTCCGATTGCTACTTCATAGTTTTCGGTAGTTAAGGTTAACCCAGAGATCGCACTATGTCCTGCGCCATGCAATTTTCCTTTTAAATATGTGAATTTTCGACATTAGACAGTTAAGTGTTTTTATGCACAGTGCATTCGAACTGATCCCAGAATTCTTTATATTTTTGTTTGCCAAAATTGTACGACATAATTTCTAGGTTAGGGAGCTTGACGGAGCTGGTGGCACCAACAGTGTTTGATTCATTTTGTTCGTGTTGGACTTGTTGTATTTGTAATTGATGAAGCATTTAAGTTTGTAAGTCAATGAGTTTTTTTAATTTTTGTGTCACTTTCAGGTTTTGATATAGATTTCAATCTTTTTAAAAGATTTTCTTCTGATAATTTCAGTTCATGTTTGGTGATTGCAACCAAAGTATGCGTAAATTTCAGTTTGGAATTTCTTCAACTCGTCTTGCAAATTAGCCTGCTCTATAGCCAAGGACAATCGTACTATTACATCCTCGAGCTTTACACCAAATTCGTTTAGAATTTACCTTTCTGATCTGTGAATTCAATTCAAAGTCCGACACATCATCACTCAACAATTGTTGACCTTTCTGAATTTCAGTTTCTAACAATTTTTATATCCTGTTTTGAGTCCTTTCAAATACGACAGAGACATGTTTCACGGTTTCAGTTACTTCTACACTGTTTGAATGTCAATTGTTAGTTTGCATTTAGTTTATAAACACACTCCCGGGTTCCGGCACCAATTCAATGTGGCAACAAAATCAACGGTGTATAAAGAACACATTTATTACAATCCACATTGATAGATATAGTTGATACTTCACAGAAATTTAAGGCTTGTTACTGTTTACTTTTTGCCTTTTAACGGAGTAAAAACTTGAACTGGGGAAAGTAACATGAAATAATTAACAGACTAGCTAAAACAGGGAGAGTAAATTTCGAGAATGTATGAAGTAAGGCTCCTTGTTATCATTTAAAATAATAGATGGAAATTAACCAATTAAAGTCATAATAGCGTACTACGCGACAAATGTCAGAAGTATCGACCCAGTGTTTCAAAATACAAAATTCTCATGTTAAATAAAAATGGAAAATTTAGGTATGCCATATGTACGTTTCAAGGAGTAACTTCTCATCATTAGCATTAGAACCGAAACATAGGAAGTCAAAAATTCAAATATAGCAAAAGAAGCACTCAAATCTAAATAAATCAAAATGGGAAGCCAAATCCGACGGCAGGGACAACTACTAAGTGTGTTACTTTTCGAGGCCTTTCCGTATTTTCAGTGTTTGCAGCAAATTTCACTTAAAGAAATATCCAGGATATCTTCCCACTGTCATGAATCCAAGTCCGTTCCTTTGCCGGTTGTGACTAACATCGATTGTGACTATAACCCGGCTTTGACTATACTGAGTAAAACGACGGGTGCCACTAGAAGAGCAGGAGTTGCTTACCCTTCCGGAGCACCTAAACTCACCCTGGTTTTTGTAGGGTTTGTGTTACTCCAGCGTTAGTTTTCAGTGTAGTGTTGTGTGTTCTATGTTTGTCTTTCGTTTTATTTTATTGGCCATGGTCTTGTCTGTCTTCCGACATATCGATTTCTGTTTCCCCCTCTGGTATCTTCGAATTTCTTTTAATACTAAGGCAAGCGGCATTTTAAAGTTTAATCCGTCGCTTTTGTGATTCAATTTCATTTTCTTATATTTTAGGGGGCCTGACTCGCGTTTAAATTTATGTTTGTATTAAGATTTCTTGTTTGCGTCTGTGTCGTGATCGTTCTTGTGTTTCTTCCCAAGGTTGCCATGTATATTCAATTGTCCTTCAGTTTTTCCTCTTCCCCTGTTATAATTGTCTGTTTGGCTTTTCAGCAAAAGCTTTTGTGACCTTACTGTAATTTAGTATAGTGCCTTACAGAAAATCATTTATTTTGTCCTTTCTTGTTAATATGCATATTCACATTTATCAGATTAGGCAAAATAAGCTCTCCCATTTTTTCAACACTTCTTGTATTTGTATAAAGCAGGCAGTGCAAAATAAATAGACATTTACAAGATTTTACAGGTATTTTGATGATGTCTCGTTAGTGAACTTTCCTAGATTCAATGCCCATTATAACCAAGTATATTCAAGAAAGGTGGATACAGAAGAGACCACAGACATTAATACTTTTGCTTTATGTTTAGATTTACCACTAGATAAAGAAAACGAACGTGATGAAAAGAATTTTGTTTCTAAGATTCATCATTAACGCTAGATTATTTCAAATTTTCTTTTGTTAATCTTCCACGTATATAAGGCAATATCCCTGCATACTATGCCTTTGGCGTTGATGTGTTGCAATTGTTCTGTAACTTCCTTTCTTGTTTCAGGTATTAGAATCATTTAACAGAAGAGGTAACTTTATTTAGGATAAAATCAATGATTATGAAATCACCCCCTTGGTAACCATCAAGAGATTTTTAAGCTCTATCTTTTAAAATGGATATCATTTAAATTCAAGATTGAAATCATATCCTTGGTTTTTCACAAGATTGTACCAGCACTGTCTTTTCAATGTATTCAAGCTTCTTGTGCATCTAGTCTAACTCCTTTTTTGTAAAGGAGTTCTTTGAGTTTTTTGCATTGTATGAGCTTCTATTTTGTCTTTTCTCTACAGGTTCTGACGTCGGTTTTGTACTTAGGATTATGGTCTCAATTACTACCATCATTTGATGTAATGCTTTATTTCTATTAAGAGAATCGCCGACAGCCAAAGGTTACGAGCGGTTCTTCTTAAAGCCTACCATGCATTTAAACTTTTTTTCGTTTTGTCTTTTAATCCTTATTTGCCGGTCTATCAACTTTTCATTGACCTTCGGTTTTTTGTGTTTCCTCAAACTTCCTGAAATTCAGAAGGTCAGATCATCATTAAATTCACAAAACAAGTTTTAATTTATGTTGATAACGGCAGTAGTTATGGAAATAAAAGGTTTATTTGTTCATAGCTATCATATTCAAGGGCAAAGTGAATGTATATGTCAAAAGACAGACAGGATCTTTCCCTAACTAAATTGGAATATATTACAAACAATCAAAAAATACTACGCAAAAATAAATATACACTATTTAAACAAGAGGCTTACTCTTGTTTCCCAAATTGCATAATTTCTTGAAATTCAGATGGTCGATCATCATTTAATTCTCAAAACAAGTTTTAATTAATGTTGATAACGGAAGTATTTAAGAAAATAAAAGGTAGTATTGGAAGAGATGGATTATTCTACAATTTGTAAATAGCTAGCATATTCAAAAGGCAAAGTGAATCTATATGTCAAAAAGCGGTCGGGATCTTTCTCTTACTAAATTGGAATATACGACAAACAATAAAAGCAAATACTACAAAAAACTAAATCTACACTATTTCAACAATAGGCTTACTTAGATGCTCCGGAAGGTTTATGGAATTTTAAAAATAAAAAGAAGAATCAAGAGTAAAAGGAAAATACAAATCTTTTAATAGTATATCATATAGATTTGTAAAAGATATGCAATTAATGTTGTAATTAAAAGGAACCGTCAAACGTTTTTTTTTTTTTTTGCTAAACTACTTCGGTACATGTAGCCCTGGCCTCTACAATTTTTGGAGACTTTAGAAGTGATATGTCATTCTTATTTCATTTAAACGTAGTCTTTTTTATATTAGATAGTCTTTTTTAGTATGCATGAAGAGGAATATAGAGATAAACTAAGGGTAAAAGAAAAGGGAAAAGGTTGACAGTTGCGCCATCTCCAGCAATAGAACACGACAGAACAAGATATACATAAAGAAACTAAAACCAATAGTATATCTGAGAAATGCAGAGCCCGCCAAACAAGGGGGTGACCTCAGAAGATCCGGAAGGGTTAGCATTTCCTACTTCTTCTATGACATTTGCTGCATTTTCTTATTCAATCTGGTAAAAATCAATCCGGAATATGAGAAAAGAAATTTAAATGATATGGAAACAAAATTAGAATTATAACCTCATGTCGAACAAAACGAAATCAAACAACCTGTTTAAAAGTTACACCGCCAAATTACAATAAAAGATCTGTCTTCATCTGGAAAATAGATATCCCACATTTCTGTACTGAGGACTTTTACCGAGGAGTACAACGGCTAAAATGCAACGCATGTGACACATGCGTGACATATGTGTTTCACATTCGTGTCACACGCATATAAATGAGACGAAGAATGCCACACGCATGTGGTAACACACATGTTTCACATTTGTGTCACGCATGTGACACTTGCGTGAAAATTTATGCATGTTTCACATATATGTTGTTAAGCTAAATAAGAATATAAATAGATTAAAAATAAGGTAATTTGGGTTATACGGTCCACACATGTGCAACGCATGTGAAATGACACGCATGTGACACAGGCGTGCCACGCATGTATCACAGATGTGTCACATTCGTAAGTTGACATGCATTTGATACATGTGTTGGAAATCACATATGTGACAAATGCATGTCACGCATTTATCACATGCGAGATTTCACACACATGTGTCACATGCATGGCATTTTTACCTTAGTAAAGAAACCATTGTGAGGAGGTGTTTATCAAAGTCGTTTTTTAGGTGCTCTTTATAATTTAAATATACCATACGCTAGGCAACCTTAAATGTACTGCTTATGAACAGGGAGTAAACTATTGTAAATTTTTTCATAAAATTAAATTTTTAGTTTATTACTTACCTCATTGTTTAATTCGAGGTTATGTTATGAGGAATACCTTGGCGTTTCTGTTGTGTCTATAATTTCTTCTTCATTAGGGTTAACGAGATAAAGGTAATCAAAGGATCAACAATTGTGCAGTGAAAAAATAAATCTATGAAATAATTTAGGTTTTGGGATTAAAAAACAAATGTTATGCGAAAGACGACATATCAAAAAAATTGAGGTGATAAAAATGACAAGTAGACTAGCCAAGATCTGCATCATGTGGCGCTTTCACATTTGTTTTAATGGATCACAACCCGCCCCTTATCCTTATGGTCAAAAACAAGAAAACAGATAAAGGAAATAGTAAAAAAGCAATATTAGAAAGCATACAATTTACTAATGTCAAGAGCAATTAAAGAGAGTTGGTTCCAAGTAAATACTCCAAGGTTTCGAAATGAAAGCTAAGAATGTTGTGCGAGATGACAACGACATCAAAACTAAGGACATGAGAGGTTATTAAACAGAACATCTAAAAGAATAAGTCCGGTATTGTGATGATCAAAATGGTATCCAATGCCAAATTTAAATTTTGGAAGAGATTTAAAAAAATAGTTTAGACAACAATGTCGTGTCTTTATCCTTCATGAAACTGCAGTCATATTTTAAATGATACAATCAATCTATGTATCATTTTTTCAGTTTGATTTCTTATCGATTCGTCTGCTGTAAATATAAACTTGTATGTATTCTCTCTCCTGTTCCGACTGAGCTTTTTTTTTTAATAAACAGTGAACAAATGAATTTATTAAATAACAACGAATTTTACCATAAAATGTTAGATTAAATGTTCTCGTCTAATCAAAACTCTTCAATTCAACCATAATTCCCAACTAAATGTCTGATCTGGTGGTAAATAAAGTGAAAGTTATATGCAGCCTATGATAACGATATGCTTACCTCCACAAACAGAAAAATTAAAATAGTTCAGAGTTTTAAATAAGTATAATTATAAAAGTCACATTAAACATGTTGAATCAATTTTCTATACAACTATGTAGACCTAATGTCCCTGAAACTCAAAGACTGTTCCCATTTTATTATAACATCTATGTGGGGGTGGACAGGGTAATGGGAGACAGGGAGAAAGGGGGCGGGAGACAGGAGAGAGGGG
>JAULBM010326500.1:0-23315 GCA_032357055.1 Geukensia granosissima | reverse complement strand
GTATTGTATTTGAAGATTTGCCAGCATTAATTGTAGATTTGATGGTCGCAAATTGAGTTTACTGGCGACGCGTTAGCGGAGCCAGTAAACGGGTATTTGCGACCATCAAATCAAAATTGATGCCAGCAAATCTTCAAATACAATACTGTTAACCACATTCTAATGCAACTGAATAAAATAATGTTAAATTTTTAACTTTTACAAAATTCGGAATTAACACTTGCGCCTGCCCAGCATCTCCGACGACATCAACCGTGGAATTGATGCCATGAAAATTTCCACGTTATCCAATCAACATCAACAAGTACAAAAAGTGTTGCATTAGAATACAGCTTTTCAGCCCAGGACAAATATTAATACAGCTTTTTCGGCCCAGGTCAAATATAAACGTTGTACTCGACAAGATGTGTCTTCATGTTCCTTGTATTGGTGAACTCTGTGGAATGTGTCTTTATGTTTACTTAGCTTGATAAGATGTGTCTTCATGTTCTTTGTATTGGTGTACTCTGTGAAATGTGTTTTCATATTTACTTAATTACGGGTAAAAAGTAAATATGAAGACACATAGTACACAAATACAAAAAACATGCAGACACATCTTATCGAGTACACCGTTTACCTAGTATGACCATGCACACTCAATCTTTGACAATGTACCCATAAAAAGATGTCAAAATATTTTTTCTCTTGTTGAAACTTTGAATCTATAATTTGAGAATCAAGACAGCCCAAAAAATTATTACTGTCAGCAAAAACTTCTGAAAACAACGTTATCCAAATTTGATGATTTTAGAATCAATTATCTGATTTCTTGAAAATCAAGTCAAATACAAATCACATTTCTGGATGGTTTTTACAGCTAGCACAGATGCAGAACAATATACTTATATAAAGACCAGAAATGACGATATAAAGGAGTTGGAACTACCAACAATAGTGGACGGAATAGCACTATATAATGTATTAAGGGTATTTTCTGGGGATAATCCTGCTAGACAATTTGAGGCGGGGCAGCAGAGAGGAGGGATCTTCAGTTGTTTATGTGGCATCCCTGTAAAAGACCACATGAATTTTGAAGCGGCAATGCAGATATGTCCACCTACCTTAGAAGAAAGACAGAAGATGGTCATAAAAGGAAGAGTTTGGCAAAAGCTGAAGAAAGGCATTTTAAATCCATTCAGTAACTTGTCCAAGCAGGAAATAGATCTTGAGCTCAGCCTTAGGGGTATAACATGTGATGGTGAAACAAAAAAAGATCTCCAGGAGGCCTTAGTTACTGAATTACATGGTATAGTCAGGCCACCAGCATTAATGATAGACAACCCAGATCTCTCAGTTGGAGAACACCATTTAAATCTGTACGAGGTGTTAACCTGTGAACCTCTTCATGACACCTCAAATGTTGTCAAAAATCTTATAGAAGAACTACCAAGCCACATTGAAAATAAAGAAACAAGATCAGAATTTGAGAAGTTCTGTACTACCACAATCGGTGGCAAAAACCAGCTGAAAGGATCTGATGCCCGTCTCTTTGCAATAAAGCTTGCCAAATTTACGTCCAACCAGTACCAAAAGGATAAAATTTCACATGATTACGTTCAGTTGGTATTTGCTCTTGTGGAAATAATCAACATAGCCTACAGCTCTTCACAAACACGTTCACCAAGACAGGTATTAAGGCTACATAATCAATGCTTTCTGTTTGCATTACTGAGCAAAAAACTGATTGGAATTCCAAACAAATTAACAACCAAAAGATTCTATGGGATGCATTTTCATTCCCTTACAGTCCATCTCCCACAGGTTGCACGTGTTTTTAACACAAAATCAATACTGGTTGAACAAGAGGAACGGTGCTTTGGAGAACTGCGAAAAATTTCTGTTAACACATCAAACAGAAAGCCTGGCTGGATTGTAGACAATGCAGTAATTCGTTTTCATGCCCAACAAGAATCCAGTGAAAGGCGCAACTTTTTCCACCAGCAGGACTCGATAATAAGCCAACAGGCAAAACTACTTCCAGCTCAACCTGACACATCTTTCACACCAGAAATGATGACTACACGAAGCTCCTTATTTCAGGCACATATGGCTAGGATTGCCGATTTCCTTATTCTGGGAGAAGGTGTGTGGTGGCACAAGGATGGTGAAATAATGGTCTTTCATGACAGTAACAAACAGCCTTCATTTAGAAAGGAGGGCCCACTTCTTGCGGATTTCACGCAATCATCAGTGCAATCAGAAATAAAAAAGACTAACATCATTTGGCAGGAATGCATAAAAAGGGTCAGAGACAATAAATTGTCAATTCCTTTGATTAAAATGAAACTCAAAATTGATGGAAAACAAATCTGGTTGCCTTTAAACAAGACGTCAACTTCTACAGCAAATCAAGCTAGTGAAGACCGTAAGACTACTATACGTTATTCAGCGGAAAAAGTTTATAACTTTTCGAGGAATTTCTTTTTGCCTACTTTTCCTGCTATTTTGAAGCTTTAAAGTGTCAATTGCATTAGAATGGAGATAACTGTATTGTATTTTTACTGTAGCAAATATCTGTTTACCTGTCTCTGCTATGGATCGCCAGGTATACTCAAGTTACGACAGTAAAATCTGTTTTATGTCAGAGAAGCTTCAAATACAATACAGTTATCTCCTAATTTGTAGGTAAAATATTCATCTTTAACACTGTGTGTGTCAGTGTGGTTGATTTAAATTGCTTTAGTAAGAGTTTTCTTGGTCATATAAGAAACGTAATTTCACCGTGAAAATAGCCAGAGGCTCCCAGAAGCCTGTTATTGATCACCTGGCACACATTACTCCAATAGTCCTCCTCTATTTTGTTGAGGCAAACTAAAAATATGATCAAAATTGGATTGTAAGTTTTATGTACTCCTGCAAAAGGTTTTTTTAGCCCCTTATATTTGGAAAATGGTAAGAGAAAACAAAAATCCATTGACATAAATGTTCTCTATTATTCCTAATATTCCAGATGTTTTCACTAGGCCAGGATTTGAACCTGGAACCTTCTCAAACTTGTTGAGTCGCTCTTCCAATTGAGCTACCTAGTGTAAAATAAGTTTGTTCTCTTCAAACTGTGTTTATGTTCTCCCGAACTGAGTTTTATCCTTTGTTATCACATTAATGTACAGTTCAAGGAGGCTTGGTAGAGTATTTTCATTTCCAGCTCTGTTTACAAAAGCTTTTTTTTCAAATTTTTGTAAAAACTTTTATTTGATCAATAAATTGTTTCAGTAAAATTCAACATATTTAAGTATATTATTTTACAAATTGATGTTATGGATTTGAACTATTTTCTTAGTAAATTGTTCAAACACAGAAAATTATAGAAGTCAAATTCATAAAGACATCACTATGAATTTTCATGTTTTCCATCTTTTTTAAGAGACAGCAACTCCACAAAAATCACAAAAATAGGTGTCCACGAATAAAAGTACATCCTCAGCAGCAGTCTTTAATGTATTAGTATGTGCACCCGTGATTGTAGATTGCTTGAAACTGTATACTTATCTTTATTTTCAGTCCACCACTCCACCATCCATACAATCCAAACAGGCAATGACGGCCTAACTGGAAGACCAGAGCCTGCTGACCAACCGACCATAGACAAAGGTATTTCTTCCTAAAATTTAATTTAAAAATTTATAAATTCTAATTTTTTTTCCAGTGTAAACAAATGCTTTATATACATGTTTAAAGGGTAGTGTAAATTTTTTATTTTTTTTCCCCTCAATGAATGCTGGCAGGAAGTATATTTGAACATAGCTATCTTTAATGTATCAGTATGTGCACCCGTGATTGTTGATTGCTAGAAACTGTATACTTATCTGTATTTTCAGTCCACCACTCCACCATCCATACAATCCAAACAGGCAATGACGGCCTAACCGGAAGACCAGAGCCTACTGACCAACCGACCATAGACAAAGGTATTTCTTCCTAAAATTTTATTCAAAAAAATTATTAATTCTAGGTTTTTCAAGTGTAGGCAAGAGCTTTGTATACATGCTTAGGCCAAATAAAAAAAAATTTCTGATTCTCAGGCAATGTCATTTTCAAAAGTGATGAGGGTGGGGTTTTTTACATTTATATATTTATTTTCCTTATTTTTTAAGTCTTAAATCAACTTTGGCTGCCAATGAGCATACTTCAAATTCCTGTCACTTCACTCAGTAATTTCAGTGCTGCAGTTTTTCTGATTTTAATCAACACTTATTTGTTCTATTTCTGCAAATTTAACATACAATCTTAATCCTTAACAGATATCTGCCAGAAAATACCTTTGATCAAGAACTTATGGACGCTGCCATTTTAAAAAAATATTTGGAACTCACTAGCCTTATCTCCCACATCATGAAGTTAAACTCAATGAAAGTGGGCAGGAAGTGATTGTTACATTTGTCTGAGGCTTTATAATCAGATATTTCTAATTCAGTTACTAAGTAAACAGATAATTTGAACCCTAGTGAAGAAAACACAGCCACTATTTTATGGTTACCTACCTGAAATGTGTTGCATCAATTAAGTACGTAAATCAGCCCTTGTATAACATGAAGAAAGATCATTTGGAAAGCTATGCAATATATCTGATGATACAATAGAAAAACACCTTCAAATAATTAATGTACTAACTGTTGTTATAACTGTACTATGTTTTTCAGTTCATGAACCACTTTCCACCACACAAGTCAGTGTTGACGGATGCAGAGGCCATCCAGAGCTGACAACTGATCTCACATCTGATAGAAATGGTATGTCTACATACCAGACAAAATCACTGCAAAACAAATTTAAACAACATTTTAATGCAATATTGTAAAGTATTCACAATAAGCTGAATCTGGTAAAAAAGTAAAAACTGAAAGTTTTCTTGTTTATTCAATGTATTAAATATACCTGCTGTTATGACATGATGAAAGACAACTCTTGCAGATGGGAAGTGACTCTGTAAACTGAAAAGAGGCACAATTAACCTCGTATTTTTCATTCAATATAATACTAGTCTGAAGCTATGTCAGGATTTGAACATGAGAACTTGTCAATTAATTTGAGTAGCTCTTCTACTGAGCTTCCTAGTTTATGTAATTCTCCCTGCCCCCAAGTGATGACTTTACACAAAGTTAGAGCACAATCAGAACATTCAATACAACTAGAATTTCTAGCCATTTATATATTATTTAATAAAGTTATTTTTTGCCCATTCATCCATCTAAATTGAAGTAATTTACAATTCTTTTTAAAGGTTCAAAAGCCTTGCAAAATACTGAAGTTAACACAACTATAAAAGATAAATACCACTCATTCATCAAAGGTACACTAATATACAAATGTACCTGACATTATTATTTTAATTGTTAGGATATACAGAATTATGTTTCTTTTTTTATCATAATTTCAATTTCAGTTCTGTGGTAGAAAAATAATTATCAATTATAGACTTTTGTTGAGGTCTACACATTATATATGGACCTGGAAGAGTGATATCGATCGAGGACGGAGTCTGAGGTTGATTTCACTCTTCCTTGTCCACATATAAGGTATTGAACTCAACAAAAGTCCTTAGTTTATATATTGCAAATGTAAAGGCAATTTTTAAAGGCTGTTCTGTTTGATACTTGTCTTTTTGGGAAATTAAAATATGCAAAGGGAGACATCAGAGCAAGTTTCATAACACCTGGATTTTGGCTTGTCATAAATCTATTTTTGGACTCGTGGTTACTTTATTTAGAAATACTGTGTATGTACGTTTTCATAATTGTATTCACATGACTGCATGTCTCAACCAAAGAAGTAATTAGAAAATCTTCCCATATGTAATATAAACCAAAATGAAATTTTTTATGTAACATATGCATACTTGTTTAACTCTATTTTCTTGGTGTTTAAAGATCTTGGGTAGCTCTGACAGTTTGGAAGTCATCATTATTATGTACTTTAAATATCAGAACAATGTTGCGGAAGACTGATGTCATATAAAAAAGGGTAATACATATGATATCCAATAAAACTTTCATCATGTTCATGAAATAGCCTCAGTAAGTGCCAATGTAGTGATGTTCAAGGGTATTACATTAGTATCATGAAATTTTGGCAAAACTTGAAATACATGCACAAGCTAGGTGATTAACATGTAATTTAAGATCTTCCTTGTTAATTATACTATCTTTTATGCTATGTTTAGATCCAACATGTTCAAAAGAAAAAACAAATGGAAGAGAGGACAGAAGAAATGTAAAACGAAAACTATTTGAAATGCAAACACCATGTAAGTCTTACAAAGATGGCAATCTCCTCCTATATACAGGTTCACAACTTAAGAGAATTTATATTTATTTTAAACATTGAATTCTTTAACTTCAAAATTAATGATAACCAAAGGATCCATAGAACCTGAAATTGCTCACCTGGCGAACTTATGTTAGACTATGTTTAGCTGTTGTGTCCATCTTGTGTTGATAAAAACCTAACATTTCTAGAGGTCTATCAAATAATTATCCATCTGCAAGCCTCGTCAGATAACAGAAACCTTATCCTCGGGTGTCTGAGCTTTTTTCATCTTGTAATTTTCTAGAGGGGTTAGATTCTATATATCTTCTGCTCTCACAACGATTAATTTCTGTCCACAGCCGAAGATTCAGACTCAGACTCTGATCCTTTCGCACTGAAAGATGAAGCTGAAAATGACGACGAGGACAAAGAAAATGAATGTCAAACTGCTGAAACACAATTTGGTAAGAAACCTACATAAAAATTGAACAAGGTCAACTGATTAAGAATTTTTCGCAACATATGACACATTCATTTTCATTGTATCTTTGAGTTTCTGAGATTTGCTTTCAAAAAATTTTACACATTTACTGCACCTTAAATATTCTTCTGTCTGCATCATTATCAAAAGCATTTCTAAGTTTCTATAAACATTTCTATAAAGTTTCTGTAATAATTTGTAAGAAATTTTCAACTTTTATGACCATAACAGTTGTATAAGGAATTCATTTACCTTTACTCGCATGAGGTTAAATGAACTTGCTAAAGGCAGCAGCAGACTGAAAACGCTCACCCTTTCTAAAATATAGTATACGTCAGGGATGATTTTATTAATGACAAAAATTATCTGAAAATAGCCGACTTAGAGGGGTTAGGTCTAGAAAAATCGTGAATTACACCTTTTTAGACCAAATCCACAACTTTTTAAAAAATAATTTTGAGACATAAATATCTGAAGTCAGATATTTATCTGAGAAAAAAAAATCCCTATTACATACTTTTTCTTCAGAGAGAATATCCGCATCAGTTCTGGTAGAGAATGTATTGGGTACAGGACCAGATGTCAAGGAATTCCAAAAATACAGAAGACTAGCATACGACAATCCTCTGGACAAATCCATGCAGCAAAAATATTTTAAAGCCAGGACAAAGGTAGGCTTCAAGCTGCTTGGTCAATATAGCAGGATTAGATCCTCAGAGGTTGTCCCAAGTACATTACAATTACAAATAAAACATCTTGTTGAACACTGGGGCATAACTACCAAATACAGTGTCTGATTTAATATATATTTACATGTACAGGTTCATAATCACTATGTACATGATGTAGATAAATGTATATAAAAAGGATTTATATTTAAAAAGATAAAAAAAAATAAGCAAATATGTACAAATAATGTGTAAATATGTACAGATGATGTGTAAATATGTAAAAATAATTTGAAAATATGTACAGATGTGTAAATATGTATAGATGATGTGTAAATATGTACAGATGATGTGTAAATATGTATAGATGATGTGTAAATATGTACATATGATGTGTAAATATGTACAATGATGTGTAAATATGTACAGATGATGTGGAAATATGTACAGATGTGTAAATATGTACAAATAATTTGTAAGTATGTACAGATGATGTGTAAATATGTACAAATAATGTGTAAATATGTACAGATGATGCAAAATTATATTCAGATAATGTGTAAATATGTACAAATGATGTATAAATATGTACAGATAATGTGTAAATGATGTAAATTGATTAGTTTCATACATGTAGCATTTATGTGTAGTATATTTAGCTATAAATATGTGACATTGTGTCAAGTGTAATTGGATATGTTTGATAGCTCTGTGAAAATATAACCATGTACATGATGTGAAAAAATATTTAAAAAATGATGTGATATAAAAAAAAATTAAAACAAACAAAAAACAAAAAAAAATAAAAAAAATAAGGAAATGTATATATTGAAAAAAAAAGTGTATATATAATGAGAAAAAATAATAAAAGTATGCAGAAAAAAAGAACCTGCAGTAGTATTCATTGTTAACAAAATGGGACGGGAGGTGGGTAATGCAGCCAAGTTCACCTTGCCAGTCACAAGCCTGGAATTCCCTCTTTTCATGTTCTAAGACGCCAAATTACGTTTGAAATTACTATTAAAAATTGTTTTAAATTGAACTTTAATATTATGGTTGGAAATGGACCAGCCTTTTGAATATCAGTTTTCAACATTATGATTTTATTTCCTAGATTTAAACAGTTAACAGAGTAATCCGTCCTTTTCCAGGTAACAATCCATACGCCATTATAAACATAAAAGAGGGAATAAAGGTCACAATACATTACATTGAATAAATGTATATTAACTATGTAGATTTCTATGTAAAGTCAACGGGAGTTTTTCTTTGTTTTGCTTGGGAAAACTGATTGGGTCAAATTTAAATTATTCTGAATGTATTGTGACCTAGAAATGCAGAGTGACCACCAAAATTAAAATATATATTGTGTTTTCTTGCGTTAATTTCTAATGGCTATATTTTACAGACAAAGGAGTAGGTTTGGTATGCCCTGTTTTTGGCCCTTACAACTAAAGGATTTTGAAATATTGATCCGGTACACCTCTCATCATCAAAAAGATTGTGCAATTGTTGCTTTTAAGTTTATAAAATTCCAGCATAATTTTACATTTTAATGGACATGTGCTAATTGCTGATCATAAATTAAAAGAGGCTTGAATTCCAAGGATTTTTTGTTCATAAATTTAACTTTCTCTGAAAAATATTGTTTACCTCCATAAACTGCAACAAAATCATTCACAAGCATTTAACAGAAAGATGTTGAACATGCAATTGTATGCGATGAATGCCTTGAATAGTACCATTTGATATGTATACCATTAGAACTGCATCAAAATCCACCTACTGGATTTGCAGATTGTGTAAAAAAAAGGCCTGAGTAAATCAACATACATGTAAAAATTAACCAATGTAGAAATAGAACAAATACAATTTTCTTTTTCATTTAATTTATATGGGTTTTTTGGGTTTTTTTTTTTCAATAAATATACTTTGCTTTCTGTTTTAAGTCTTTACAATACCAATATTCCGAAGTTACCTCCAGGTAGCAATAAGACTGGGTAACCATAGGCATAGACTCTTTTTCTAGTAGGTGTTACCCAGCAATTCCGTGTTGAAATGGTACCGTATCTAGCAATAAGGTACGGATAATAGACATTCGGGTAACAATAAGAAATTGTTATTGATACCGTTCCGGGTAATCTAGCTACAAGACCTTTTTTTTAAATCACAGAAATCAGACAACTGAAAAAAATAAGTCAAGTAAAAACCGGTAAGTTTCAAATACATGGCTTCACTCACTACGCTCGGAAAACTCACTCAATTTTAATTCATAGATACATAATTGTTTTATTTAATCTGATAAAATTTCAGATTCCTGAGAAATTAGAATTATACAAAGGGCATAGTTTGCATTTTAGGGAAAGCTGGGACTATCTTACCCTTAAACAGATTCCTGTAGTTTTAACAGATGAACTTGGCATGCATGCTGATTCCACAATCGAGAGGTATTTTCAACATGTCATATGGTTAAGGACTTTGAGACAACGTGTTGTCTAAAAATTGGTAGTTTGACTCTAAATCTGCTATAAAATAAAAGTGCTACAGCAGTATTTCGGGTGAAACACATAAAACACTTGACCGTCTTACTATTTACCACCGTAGAATGACATGACTATACTTTACATCCAGATATTTCAGAAAACATTAGCAGAAACAGGTGCTTCCAATTTTGAGATCTGTTCAGAACCGCAAGCTTCTTCAAGACATTGATCGTCATTTGATTGGCTGAACCTTGAATAGGTGGGCGGAGTCTGTCGGCGGGACTGGCGAAAATAATACTACCTAATACAAACGTTTACAACATAACTGGCACTTAATAAAGCATTTACCTTCTTTGAAAATGAAATAGAAATCATATATGATACCTTTCTTCACTATCTAATTCCCACTTTACTCACATCCAATCATATTATCAATGAACGCTCGTTTGGGAGTCGGCGCCATTTTATGAATATTAATGGCAGAATACCGCGAAATATCGAGTTACCTCCCCTTACGAAAAAACCGCTAAATTTACATTAACCTACCTGCGACATTACAACACCTGGTAATACCAACTACCATACATACTTAGTACTTGTAGTACAAGACAGTAAGTATAACCAGCAGATTCCACTACTTATTGGAACAAACATATTCGATACCATGCTACAGGATTTACAGCAACTATATGGAGACAGACTTCTACAGAATGCCAATTTAACAACTCCATGGTACCTTACCTTTAGATCCATTACATTGCGAGAAAGAGAACTAAGGAAGAACAAGAACAGACTTGCCATAGTAAGGAATGCAGAACCAGTCAAGATTACCATACCACCCAACACAGTTATGGAGATACATGGCTACTGTGAGAAACAACTACAGTATCATGATACACCAGCGATACATCAAACATCTGACTTAGCGTTTGAACCAAAAGACCTTGATGTCGAACCCAGGCTTCATAACTACAAGTATGGAGATAAGGAATCTATTATGGTACAACTGTCCAATGTCACTACTAGGACTATTACTATTCCACCAAAGGGGATTATATGCGAATTACAACCGGTAAGTATTCAACCAACACCAGCCAAGGAAAATCAACCAGAGGACGTATCATTACTTGACAAAATGGAGTTTAACAAAAGCGACTTATCAGAAAGCGACTTCAGTAAAGGTAAAAGTTTGATACTGGAATACCAGGACATCTTCTCCAGAAGCGATATTGATTTAGGCCACACTGACATAGTCCAACATAGGATAGATTTATTAGAAGACAGACCCTTCAAACAGCGATATCGGCGTATACCACCATCCATGTATGAGGAAGTGAAGTCCCATTTGCGACAGTTACTTGATGCTGGAATTATTAGACCTTCACATTCTCCATGGGCATCAAACTTGGTATTGGTCAGGAAGAAAGATAACAGCCTAAGAATGTGTGTGGACTATCGCATGCTCAACAAAATGTCGAAGAAGGACAGTTACGCATTACCACGTATCGAAGAGTTGCTAGATTGCCTATCAGGAAACCGTTTCTTTTCAACCATCGACTTAAAATCTGGGTATCATCAGGTGGAAATATACGAAAGCCATAAAGAGCGAACAGCCTTTTCCGTTGGTCCATTGGGTTTCTTCGAATTTAGTCGCATGCCATTTGGTCTCACGAACTCTCCTGCGACATTTCAGAGATTGATGGAAAACGTACTGGCTGATCTGAACCTGAAAATTTGCTGTGTTTTCATCGACGATGTAATCATTTTTGGAAAGACTTATGAAGACCATTTACACAACCTCAAACTTGTATTCGACAGAATCCGGAATGCAAACTTAAAGCTTTCTCCAAAGAAATGCGAATGTTTCAAACGAAAGGTCAAGTTAGCGGGCCACATAGTGTCTGAACAAGGGATGGAGATTGATCCAAGCAAGACAGAGAGAGTCATTGACTGGCCAAAACCCAAAACCCCTGAAGATGTCCGTAGGTTCTTGGGATTCGTGGGATACTACAGGCGGTTCATCAAGAATTTTAGCCATGTCAGCAGACCTCTAACAGACCTAATGCCAACACCCAGTAAGAAACATCAGAAAGGAAAGACAAAGAAGCAGAAATCTTGGATTTGGGACAAACAGCAGGAGGAAGCCTTTGAGATACTGAAGAACAGACTTGTCACAGCTCCAATCCTTGGATACGCTGACTACTCCCTACCTTATGAATTACATACTGATGCATCTGGTGATGCACTTGGAGCAGTTCTGTACCAAGAGCAACAAGGCGTCAAAAGAGTAATCAGCTATGCAAGCCGCGGACTAAACAAAGCGGAAAAAAACTATCCACCACACAAAAGAGAATTTCTTGCGCTAAAATGGGCAATTTGTGATAAGTTTAAGGATTATCTCTACGGCCAGAGATTTCTTGTCTTGACAGATAACAACCCGGTAACCTATGTATTGACTACAGCTAAGCTCGATGCTACTGGTCATAGATGGCTTGCCGCATTGGCCACTTTCAACTTTGATATAAAGTACAGACCCGGAAGGAGCAACATTGATGCTGATGCACTTAGTCGTTTACCAACAGACCTTGATTCCAACGACTGTACTATAAACAGCGAATCAGTCCAAGCGATTTGCAATTCCGTGGTCCCACAGTCATATGTTGAGAGTTTAGCAGTTTCACCAGATGTAATTGATGATGAGGAAGACCTTTCTACAACAGACATCAGTAACTTAGTAGATTGGACTCAGGCACAAGCATTGGATCCCAACATCAGACAATGCGTACAATATTTAAAGACCAGTTGTAGACCATCTAAACAGGAAACCGGTAAAAATCCTTTGACCAGAGAATACAACCGACTTAAGATTATTGATGATGTGTTGTATCGAGTCACCACTATAGAGGATGAACAAAGACAACAGTTAGTGCTACCTGCTGCTCACATACCAACAGTGTTACAGGCTTTGCATACTGATATGGGACATCCTGGGAAAGACCGGACACTATCACTACTACGGGATAGATTTTATTGGCCAGGGATGTATAAAGATGTTGAGTCCTGGAATGATCAATTTGGACGTTGTTTGCGGAGAAAAGCACCAACCAACCAGAGAGCTCCGTTAGTGCCCATAGCAACTTCTTCACCGCTTGAGCTTGTTTGCATGGATTATCTTACTCTAGAGAAGTCCAAAGGAGGATATCAACATATCTTGGTCATTACAGATCACTACACCAGATATGCTCAGGCCATCCCCACCAGGAACCAGTTAGCCAAAACCACAGCTGAAGCCTTCTTTAATAACTTTATTGTCCATTATGGTATACCGGAGAGGATTCATTCCGATCAAGGCACTAATTTTGAAAGTAAAGTCATTAAAGAACTCTGCCAGCTAACAGGGATGATGAAGTCTAGAACAACCAGTTACCATCCTATGGGTAATGGCATGTGTGAGAGATTTAATAGGACATTGCTCAACATGCTTGGGTCACTTGAACAGCACCAGAAACAGAACTGGAAAGGATATGTAAGTTCCATGGTTCATGCTTACAATTGCACAAGACACGAGTCCACAGGACAGATGCCATATCTATTGATGTTCGGCCGTAATCCCAGATTACCAATAGATGTGACACTAGGACTTCGTGTGAATGAACAACAACCCAGTTCCAAATGCATTGCTGACTTGAAGGAGCGACTTACACAAGCCTATCACCTAGCAGCAGAAGCAGCAGAAAAAGCCAGACAGAAACAAAGACAAGGTTATGACACAAAGATAAGAGGAGCAGTCATTAAACCAGGAGACAGAGTGTTGGTCAAAGTACTTACCTTTGATGGCAAACACAAATTGGCAGACAGATGGGAAGAAGATCCTTATATTGTACAGAACCAGCCAAATAAGGATATCCCTGTCTTTCAAATCAGGAAGGAAAATGGTGAAGGAAGAGTTAGAACTCTGCACCGCAATCTACTCTTGCCAATTGGATATATTGTGGATACACCAACACCAGCTCCAAGGAAAAGACAATCACCACCAAAACCTGCCAAGAGAAGAACCATTAGTGGAAGAAAGGAACTGGAGAGACACTCTGATACAACTGAAAGAGATATTGGAACCAGTATATCAGATGAAGAATCAGAGGTGGAATATTATATAGTTGACCAAGAGGAACCAGTGTTCAGTGATTCTACCATCACTGAGGATACACCAGTTCAACAGATTGAGGACAACACAGGTGATGGGGACGCCTATCCTTCTGAAGACACTGCTACAAACAGTGTTGCTGAAGAACCTGCTAATGGAAGCGCTTCACAGTCAGTTGAGGAGACCAAACAGGAAGATACACCTGTAAGTATTGTGTCTCATGTTGATGAGGAAAGTAATGATGATACCCCAGTTCCAATTCGTCGCTCTACCAGGGAACGAAGACCACCAGCTTGGTTCCGATCAGGGGAGTTTGACGTTTCCAAATCAGATATTACACCTAGAACTGATTGGAAAAATAAAGTGTCAAGCATTGGTTTTTTAGCTGAAGTTCTAATCTGTTTCAGAATTTGCAGGCACAGGCAGGTCAAGCTATTCTGGATATTATCACGACCATGCATAATCACTCCTGACAGTTGTATGCCGGGACGGCATTTTTCCGGATGGAGAGAGTATGTAGCCGAGAGATTTTAAATGTTTATTTTTTAAGGTTTATTAATGTTAAGCTAATTAATAAATTGATATTTTTATTGCAGAATATTTATATGGCTGAATATTGATACTTACCTAATTTGATTTGATTTCAGCTATACACAGTACTACAGTGCTTTGATTTGTTATTGCATTATTATTATGTAAATTAGTAATGACCCATGTCCATGGCCTAGCTTTATTATCATAAAATGTATGATTGGTCAGTTTAGTCATGTGTCTCTTTTGGAGGGAAATTTCTTTGTTCTTGGGACATTCTTGAAAATGATACTAGTAGTAATGGTAATGTCCAATATCTAGATTGTGACTGTTGAATTTGATATTTTTGTCTTGCTTATGGAGTAATTAGTTATTATTCTGTTGAAGGTCAGTTTCTACATCTTCATTCAAGTAACGACATGTATTAATATTCCAACCTTAATATTTTCACAGAAAGTAGTGCAAAAGTGTTCATAGGAATGAATGAGCTCTGTATGAAACTTAATATAAAGTAAACAAATATATAAAACAGTTAAAATAAATTAAAGTGATATATTGAAGGTAAAATGATTCATCAGCCATGTGTGACAGTATCAATAAGATTTCTACTAAAATGTCCTGGTCAAGTGATTTTGATATTTAATGAGTTACCCGTAAAAGATAATTTTATGCAAAACTTTTCAGTCATATAAAATAAGGTACAAAGTGTGACTGTTTAATGAGTTTTTCTGATTAAATAAAGATAAGGGATAAATAATAATTTTATAATTCTGTTTTATAATGACAATTTTGACAAAGTATATTCTATCATGTTAACACGTGATTTATGAAGGTAAATTTTGTCATGCAGTTATATCATGTATATATTGATGAATTGATGATGATGATGATTATTGTGATGATGATGATGATTTAGATGAAACACTTTTGATAATGATCTTTGCACCTCATGTGAGGTAAGATATTGTTCATTTTGTGTTTTATTATTTTATTAATATTTGCAGCTTTTGCTATTAACATGCTTATTTATGCTTATTTTTCGCTTATGCTTATGTTATTTTCTTTTGCAATATGAACATGTTAATTTAGTAATTTACATACGCAGACAGAAATTATAGATGGATTTTCATTTGTATTAATTCTGGTAAAATTATATTGAACAATTTGAGAAACCAATTTTCAGTTTGAAAACATTGCAAGATTGTTGAAGTTCACCAATAAATATCTTGGGATTATTTTCTTGAATATTATATCTTGTGGTGCATTCTTATAGTTGGAATAATGAGATATTTTTGCACTAGACTTATGACAGTTTTATTTATGTCTTTACAGGATCTATAATTTGTTAATTCAAAACTCTACAAATAAACCTTCGAACCTGAGATGAGTTTGTATTGTTGGCTATATTTATTCATATAAATAGCCTGGTTACATATACTCTAATAAGGCACAAGGTGTTTTTTAATCCACGATTCTATACATAAACAATGAAAGTATTTTTTGTGATTACATTTTATTATATTTGTGCACCTAATGTGTCAGCTATTCTCTTTTTGTTTCATTCATTATGCTCTGTAAATTTAATCGGAATAAAATTATCTTATCTTTTCTTATTTATACACTGGCAGAGTGATGAGCCCCCAACACAAAAAAAAAAAGACTCACTTATCGCAGTTTACTATTTAGTGGGGGTCAGACCTATACTCCGACATCCCGGTAATCCGACGCTCCAGATAACCTGACAGTCCGAAAGTCTGATAATCTGCCAAAACTAATATCCAGTGTTGGCTACCGAGGCAAGGCAAAAGTTCCATCAAAGTCGATAGAAGTTCATAGTCTATCCTTCAAATAACAGTCTATATGTATGAAGTTTATGACACAGATCCATTGAAAGTCTATTTATTGCGTATAGGTCGCAATGTTTCAGTATGAAAGGACCGAGACTTTTCCTGCGGAAAAAATGTTACAGTTCTTGAATCCAATAAGACTTAGTGATGATACTCTGTTTTAATTTGCAATATGTATCTTTCTCTGTAGGTATATGTATAACGCAGGACAAAACAATAAGAAATGTGCAAAGTCTTTAATTTCCAAACCACAACATTTTACAAAGAGCCGATTATTTTCCAGCACTTAACCGAATATGGACATTTGATGCTGCTTTTAAGACTTGCCCAAACTCATGAAACTGGATGAGCGAGTTCAAATTTAAGGATTTTATATTTTATATATATTTATATTTGATAATATAAATATTCCTTTCATATTATCAATCAATATTTTTAACAAATGTTCTTGTACTGCAGTTGTGAAATGATTTCCATGGATCCTTCAATGGAATGTATCTTTCAGATGAAGTATCTGCAGGAAGCCGGTATTTAACAAGAGCCTCCGACACTCAGAGATATAAAGCTATCAGTATTGCCTATGATTATAAGGCATTGTCTATTATTCAGTTCCTGAATAGATGAATTATCATATATTAGAGCATTTTGTAGAAAGGACATCTAATGTATGTGAATTTCAGCTTCAATGTACATGCATGATGTAGGAAGTACTCACAAAAATAGATACACCACGCCAGAAGCTGTTCTTTCTGGAAGTGATTGACAATCCCGCAGGTTTTTTAGATGAAATTTATTTGAAAATTGTTGCTGACTTTTATTCAAAGGTAAGATCACAAGTCCTTACAATAGATGGGGAAGTCGACAAAGCCCCGGCATATTTGATATGATGTTGCGAGTTTTAGCACATTTTCGAGCCATGTGCACCTGGTTTTATCAAGGAGTAGATTGTACCTCTTGCAATGCTTAGCGTATTTGTTAGGCTCAATATTGAGCTTATTTTCCTTCAGTTCCGACCTGATTATACATAGATCAGTAGCATTTTCGATATCATTGCCAAGTTTCTATTGTAGCTCTGGTTTCGATATGTTTTTGGTTTTATTCATTACAACTGCTTTTATTTTGGCAGGGTGAATATTTACCGGATCCTGCTTGTTGGAATGTCCACATGCCACATTGAGCATTCACTGAAGTTCTTATTGGCAGTTTCTTAAAACACAGTATCGTCAGCACATGTTAAACATCCTACATAGGTTTTATCGATTTTAAGCCTAATGCCGTTGGATCTAAAGTCCTGCAAAAGACTGTTGACCTAGATTTTGTATAGAAAGAGTAAGAGAATTCCTTACTGGCGAAATCCTTGTTTGATCTCATAACCTTCACTTGTAACACCTTTCGATTTTACTTTTGCAGTAAGATCGTGGTATAAGTTCTGTATAATGGTCCAAAGAGTAAAATCCCGGATATTTTCGCACAGTTTGTCAACAAGTATGATGTGATCAACAACATCAAATGCTTTTTTACTGTCTATAAAAAGTGCTGCCAGAGAGAGTTCTTTTATTTCGCTCTTGATTCAGTGACAATCAGGGCTTGCATTTACATGGAGAGACTTAATGTGATGTCAAATTGCACAGAAGATTGTTTAAATTTTCAGACAGAAGTACGTGGCAGTAGTATACAGTCAAACAGTTTTGATAACATTGGGGTTACTGTGATACCCTGTAATTATACATAATTGTAGGATCTTTGCCCTTCATAAGAACTCGGCTGGTGTACACTTTTGAAATTAATTTGAGTATTCATTGTTGAACACATACACAAGAAAATTCCAGACTGATTCCGGCGAATCTTCAAGATGTTCCACTGTAATACCGAATACATCCATAACTTTATTATTATTATGCAGTTTTGACATTGGAACTTTTATATCTGCATTGGTAAAAGTATGGTGTTCCTTACGTTCGAATTCACATAGTTCTGAAATAATGAGTGTCGAAATTGACGAAGTTCATAGAACTCAAAATGAAAGTCTTTGGCAGCGCATGGTCCCCAAGGTACCGTTCAAAACAGCTAGCCTGTTCTTTTGATTTGTGATGGTTTATGTTATTTTCATTAATACATTGAATGTCTCTTTGATTACTCCTATTTCTATATGTATCCATCTGTGGAACATATTGGTGCCAGGTTTTTCCATTCTCTAGAAATAATTTCCCTCTATATACTTTTCCCGCCTCATTTACCTTCTGAGATCGTCCCGTTTACCATTAGAAACACAGGCCTGATTTTTACTTCACTTGTTCTAGGTAGGGCTAAGACTTTTGGCGATGCTTTCCAGTTTGGTTTTTTATATTTATTATGCATTGGAACTGGACTTTTAGTGGCTTTCTGAATACTGTCACATTGTGGGGTTTCCTTTGCAGATTTTAGCTCTACTGGATATTTTTGCAGATTTTTGCTTATTTCATTACTGAAGGTGTGCTGATCTATTTTCTCCCAAATTGGTTTGTGTTCATGCAGTTTATTTTTCACTGGTTTGTTTATTTCTACGTACAGATTTTGCTAACATTGACACATGCTTTGATGTATTTAGCTCAGAATTTGCTTCTATTTTGTTATCGCCTAGACTGTCACTTTTATCATTGCTGAGGATTTAATCAGACTTTCCTGACTTATGGTAAAAGGTTGGATATTGCATTGTATTCAATAAAGGTTGCTTTCCTGAATAAAAGATCGCAACAGTTTATCAATCATGCTCATTTTACTCCTTGTTTGAACTAAGGTACCGTTAAAGAGGCCAGCCAGGATAACTTTAATGAGTATTAATGATTTTTGAGAGTATTGTACCAATAGTATCTAAGCATTCTGAGTAATCAATATAAGAGGCAGAAGCGTTCTGAACTGACATGTAAACACAGACAATGCAAATATTTTGTGGAGACTTCATTTTAATGACCAAAATCCTTTCATTAACATCAGGTCATACGTACATTGATATGATGAGACATATTTTTTTCCAAGCAATCGACTTTTCCTCTAGGAAGATTAAACTTTGAAATGTCTTCAAAAGTGAAAAAAAAAAAACATCTCGTTTTAGGTCCATATCTCATATTTATAACATCAATAAAAGTTTACTTTGGAATTCAAACAGCCAGTGTTCTTGTATGAAGATAATTTCGTACAGATGCTCCTTTTTGAGAAATATAGTGAAATACAACTACCATTAAATTTCAAAGAGACTATATATATTTCTGGTAATAATTTAAGCAACTTTGAAAGTGAAAGTGTTTTGTTTCTCATTTGTCTGAGGATTACAGTTGTTTATGCAATGTCAGGAGGTATGTTTATCTGCGATACTCTCTTAAAAAAAATAATGATTTATTTGTGTTGCACGATCTGTGTAGGTTGTCAGAGATATGCTTGGTATGTGCATACTGTTCATCAGGGTTGTTTCGTCTTTTTGACCAAAAGTAGAATTAAAACTATGCATTGGCTTGATGTGTGTTCTGGCTTTATCAACTACTGCCAATATATATATATTTCCCCTGGATATGTAAAAAGAGGTCTTACGTACTCAGTGATTGATTTGATGTATCACAATGTGGCTCCTCGGTTTTCTGACCAAAACTGATATACCTGTTTGCTCTTAGGGGGCGTTTTGATTGCCCTTGATTCATATTTTTAGCACCACTATATGGGAACGTTGAGTCCTACTTCTGTCTGAATAGTTTGGCTCTGAGAAGATTTCTACTCCTATAAAACCCTGTTAAGGGTTTTATCCACCATAGGCACACACTGCGGTGGAGTGGTAGGAAATGGATGTTTTTGAGCAGGAGGATATGGCGGTGGTCGGGTTTGTTTATATCATGTATATATTAAATAGGATTGAAAGCTCCGCTCCGCGGAACGCATTTTCCTGGATATCAACCATCTGATGTGTAACGTGCTGAAGTCGGGAAAGGAGTAGGTACGTTAAACCCCGTATTTGACTCAAATTTTAGATTTTGTGACACAATAATAAGTTATTGTGAAAATGCTGTTTAATGATAGTCTTTTGATAATTCATTACTTTTTCTTATATAATTTTCGTCATTTCGACAACACGAAAGGGTATATTTGACTGTTTTAACAAGAATGTACCATTTTTATGTAAAAATAGTGAATTTTTAGATGTGTTTTGTTCAAAATAAATATGGTCGCACAAAATATCACGAAGATATTTTAACCAAACATTTGTACTCGATAGATCTTTAATTGTGCAAAGTTTGGTTGTGATGTTTTTGTGCGATCCTTATTAAAATCGACAAAATTGTATCAAATGATGTCAAATTGGGTAATTTCTTAGTAATTTAATATTTGAAGCAACTTTTATGTGGCACGTGACCGTTGTATAACCAATTAAACTAAAAAATCTGATGGATTTTTCTTCTATAGAATACAAAAAATATAAAATAATAGATATTAGCCACTTTTCATTTTTCATCCTAATTGATGGGACAAAAACGGGCGTAAACGACCCTCATCCTTTCAGATTTACATCTTACATGACCCTAACCTTTCATTAACTGATAATATTGTATACAAACACCAAATTGGTTATTATTTTTAAAATAAATTTTATCTTTTTTCTTCTTTTTTTTTCGTATGTTTCTGTCTGCTTGACTTATTTTATGCTACTTTTTGTATTGGTAGTATTTATAAGAATATAATTGTGTTAAAACTAACTTTCTGGTTGTCATATAATATATAATATATATAACATAAAACATTGAGCATTGTTTAGCATTGGAAGTTAGAGAACTGAATAAATTAAGGTAATTTTCTAACATTCTAACATATATACTCTGTAAGGGGAGGGCGTCATTTTTTGGGATATCTTTCAGATGTAAATGATATTATTTGTATTATTGCTGAACTAAAGAGACACTATGGTCTTCAAAATACCTAATTTGTGCATATTGGCAATGCGAACCCATTTTTATTGAGACAACAAAACCAGAAAATGCAACCAGAAAACGAAAAGATAGCATAGTATCAAGCTGCGATGACTATTTAATTTAACACAAAACAATTTGATTTAAGCCAGTTAATACTTAAAATACTTAAATAAATAGTTAAATTTATATATTTTGACTGAAATTTGTAATACAATGTATTATTTTTACCAAAAAAAAACTCCAAATCTTAATAAAAGATTATAAATACTGCTTCGAAGGAATATTTTTTTAGATAAGCTAATCACATTTTCCCCGACATTAAAGTCATAAATTAGGAAAATAATGATGTTGACATGATTAAGTATGCTTTATATTAGAATAAAGACTTGTTTATATTATTAAAAGCAAAATTAATTTTTTTCTTTTAAATACATTGGTTGCATTTAAGCAACTTAACTAAAATAAATTATCGGTATGGGAAAACTGTCAAACTAAATCAATTTATTTATGACATATCGTGCTCATTTGATGCATTTTATATAGGCTTTCTGAATTTAAATCTGTCATTAGCCCGTAATGAAAACAAAGTCAAATGTTGAGCGCATTTAAAACATCGCGAAAAATAAGAAAATTCTGCGATTTTCAAGATAAAGGCTTGAACACCAAGAGAAACATTTAGAAAAGGGAGATATGATATGATTGTCTAAGAGACAGGCATTCAAAACGTTAAAATCTCAAACTTCTTCAAGTTTCCCTAAAGCCTTCAACCAAGGACAAATGTCCACGCCCTACGGCAAGCTGTAAAATGCTCTCAAATCAAATGTGATAATATTTACATATAATAACTATCGGCCATATAGGTTAACAATGTAAAACAAGTAACACTTCAACTTCCACATCCATTGAATTATGTACAGGTTCCTGGCTTGGGACAGGCACATAAGGTATATATACATAGTACGCAGACAATGACAAATGAAACAAGAGTCAATCAGGTGTACCGACCTCGAAAAGTATTCGTTGATTCTGTTATCAAGTTTAAAATTCAAACAAAGTTGATAACAAGTCTGGTTCTCTAAAGCTAAAATATCAATCAAAACACGTCCGGTTGGATTTAGTGTTAATTATCTGGAAATTGTAAATAACATTTGTTATTGCTTCCATCTTTTACTCCATTCCCTCGGGTATGTGTTTTCAGTATATAAAAGTAAATAAAAACATTTTTTTCAATATAGTTATTCATCGATGATAGTTCTGTAGTACCATTTTTCTAATAAGCAGAAAAAATTTTGCACAGTTGGTTTAAAATATTATTACATATTAAAAACAAGTATGGACGATATTTAGTAGATTTCAAAGGATTGATCCACCTGTTGAGGTAACTATTTAAAGGCACTGCCATGTTTACCATCCTTTGATACATTCCATCTAAAGTCCATTTCAGTTCCTTTAAGATATGGATATTTATGTCAAGCAACTGAATTAGTTCATTTTTGGTCACAATGATGAAGATGATAACACGTCTCTGATGCCACTCTTATTTCTGTAAAATTTTAATTTACTTTTGAGAAAATTAATTTGACTTCCTTAAAAATGGGTAAACCCACAACTTAGATTTTGTCGATGCTAGGGTAAAAATCGCGTTTTGTGGTGAGTGGCCAAAAATGGCTACACAGAATAAACATCTGATGTCCTAGGTACGGATATTTGTTGCAAATAAACTCGCCAGCTGAATTTTTTAAAATTTAAGGAACTGAAATGGACTTTTAATAAGTGAAGCGGAGCTTCACTTTAATGGTATATCGGGTGGGATATCAATGCGTTCTCCTAACATTTTCAATGTATTTTCCCACTGGTTGTTTTTTTGTATTTTCTTCGTTTGCACCGGAAGAGGAAACAATCCAGCATGGGGGATTTAATGATGTCATGCTGTTTATGACGT
>JAULBM010326499.1:0-35786 GCA_032357055.1 Geukensia granosissima | reverse complement strand
AACCATGGTCACAACAAAAACTAATATCTCCTATTGACACTTGGATCTTATTTTCTCAAAATTCTTTGTTATCTTTCGTTTCTTTTTGTTGGCCATGGTCTTTTCTGTCTTCCGACTTAACGATTTCTGTCTGCCCCTTTGGCATCTTCAAATTCCTTGTATGTCTAGTCTATTCAACTTTGTACTATAGTATTGAATTTCCAACTAAATTAAAAATGTGAAGAAGTATTTCAGAGATACAAATCCAATATAGCTTTATGAACTGACCCTATGACTACTTCATAATAACAGTATAGATTCCTTCTATGTATTGATGGTTACATCACTGTATTATAGGTCCTCACTTTATATATTGACCTCTTTTAGGATCTATCATTATAGCTTCAATCATTGTTAGAAGGATCATTTATTCAGCTTCAGAAGACAAGAGGAATCAGAAACCTATTTTTGTTGTGATTAGAACAGACATACTGGTAGTCAGCTTGGTTTGATCCAAGTTAAAGAGGCTTCTATTTCTTCCACCAATAAATTTTGTTTACTTTTCATTTATATAGTAAAGGTTTACTGTTGAATTGCCTTGTTACTGCACTGTATTGAAATCTCTATTCAGTAACTATTTATAGTAGCTTCATGAAACTTTGCAGGATGCTGTATGGGGGCAAAGTGCAGCAAATGCAACTTAATGTTGGTCATCATTTTTTTTTCATTTTTGGACATAGAAAATCATAGAAATAGCAAAGGATAATTAAGACACAGTAATAGAACCAGAGAAAACCTTTATTTTTTATCACCAAGATAGATAATTCTGTCAGTCTGAACATGAATTGTAAAATATACATAAGAGTTTTCTCAACACTAATATATCTGTAAGATAGCAGTATGATGTGGTTGCTGAAAGCAGCTGATGAGAAGCTGCATGACAAAACAAGAGAAATACCAACATTTCCTTCCTATTCCTACCAGGTACGCCAGGTGTGTAACAGCTGACTAGAGGTGTCATTACAGGTATATTATATTTGCAAACGTTGGAAACAAAACATGCAAGTAATAAGCATAAAAAGATGTTTCAATATTTATCTACACATGCTGTGACCATTGTTTACCCAGAAAACCTACTCTACATCTGCATCAGATATCGAAGGAAAATAAATATGCAATACTATACATTTACAATCTAAAACAGTGCTTATAGTGCTGTTCTTTATCTTTCATTTTTAATAGGCCTATAACATTGAGCAGGTATAAATTTAACAAAGTCACCAATTAAAGGAAAACTGTTGGAAAAATCTACCATCAGGAAAAAGGAATTGGATAAACAGCAAACCCCAAAAGAGGGGGATTAAATGAAAATTCTACCATCAGGAATGGGGAGTCAGGTGAAATAGGTAACATTAGCCCAATTATTATTTCTGTAATGAGCTAATTCTGACCTCAAGAATCTTATCCTCTGAAACCTCAAGACCAAATTTAACCAAACTTGGCTTGGAGCATGTATGCAATGTCTTTTGCAAATTTTGCTCATTTGGTCCCTATAGGACATAAAATGTGGTCACCATGGACAATTCATGTTTCTGATTGGCTGATACATTAAAAAAACTTCTCCCTTGAAATCACTTACCCAAATGGAACAATATTTGAAAGGAGGCATCTTTGAAAGTTATGAGGTTTTAAAAAGACAACAGGTGTTGTTAAATATACTAAATAATGATATTTTCTGGCAATGTACATGTATTGTTTATTTAGTTTTACATTTTTATACCATTATTTACAAGACATGGTCTATCATGGAGTAAAGTGAAATAATGATGTGTAAAACACACTAAAGATTTAGCAGGTTCTGCAAGCGAGGGTGTTCGAGTAAATTGCTACCTGCTGCCATGTTCTAGAGAAAAATGTCATTTCTATAAATCAATGAAATGTCCATATTAGCCTAGAAATTTGCATAAAGTATAATAATATACAATATTGTCCATTAATACCAACAACACTGCAACTTTGTGTAAGGATCAAGATGTTAGAGGTCAAGGTCGTTATATTCTGATGTTTTCTTTGTAAATAATCTTGTACCTTACAAGTAAGTGCTACGTATTGAAGGCAAATTGTTATTTAATGGAATACAATTGGTCCTAATGAGAAAGAAATCTATATGTACTTCTACTGATGTGAGGGAATGTAACTTGGTGTGATATCAGCTCAGAGTAAATTTCTTCTGAAGCCTGATGTTAATTGATTGATCTGCTCATTAACAGAATACAAAATAACATTTGTGAAGTCCCTTTCCTCCAATTAAACAGTAGGTTTAGAATAATATTCAGAACTGGTATCAGTCTCCCAGCAGAGGCCTGTAGGTACCAGTTGTCATTGTCAGCAGTTTTATACAAGTTTAATGATGATTGAATAACATCAAAGTTCCTTGGATTTTATTGATGACAGTGTACTTCAAGTCAGGGTACATCTTTAATGTGATTTACAGTAACCAGGGACAAATTCCTGAGGTTTACATTTTACTCCTGACTCATTGTTATATTGTGAAGAATGTTTCTGTAACTATATGTCAAATTCCATTCCTTTACAGTTACTAGGTACCAATTGCTGAGGTTTACATTTAAAATGCTATTGTTATAGTGTGAAGATTGTTTCTGTAAGCATACCTCAAATTCCCTCAAATTCCATTCCTTTACAGTTAGGCCTAAAAAAAAATTCTGGGTTTCCGGTAAAGTCTCCTTCAATTTTGTACATCCACTCTGGAGAGCAAGACGATTCTAGTGAAAAATCAATGCCGGAAACGCCGAAGACAAAAAATAGGGTCGGTCAGGTTACCAGAAACACGGAATTTTTTTTTAGGCCTTACTAGGGACAAATTGCTGAGGTATACATTTTACTGCTGATGCTGATTCTTTGTTAAAGTGTGAAGATTGTTTCTGTAACCATACCTCAAATCTGATTCCTTTACAGTAACACAAGGGACAAATTGCTGAGATTTACATTTAAGGTCATTGTAGTTTCTGTAACTATACTGCAAATAAAATTCCTGGTTTAGTTTTTAAAATTTTAAAAAATGCCTTCACTCATTTGTCTTTTTTAGCTGCCATGGACAATTTTTGTTTCTGATTGGCTGATTCATTAAAAAATTCTTCTTTGAAACTACTTACCCAAATGGAACAATATTTGACAGGAGGCATCTTTGTAAGGTCAAATATGATGTTTAAAAAGACAACAGGTGTTGTAAAAATACTAAATATCACAGGGGGCCAGGGTGGCAGAGTGGTCTAGGTAGTTTATTTAAACTTACCTGTACAGATCACTGTAGCCTATCATCTATACAGTGTGAGTGTATGTCTGGCTTTGTACCAAACAAAAACGCGAGTTTAACTTTCATCGCACATGAAAAGGTTTGTGAGTGACCTGCCCAATGTCAGTGGTTCTCTCCAGGTACTCTGGCTTCCTCCACCAGTAAAACTTACCGCCGTGATATGACTGAAATGTTGTTGAAAGTGGAGTTAAACCCAAATCAAACAAACAAACAAGCTAAATATCACAGCTAACCATAAAAATTGAGACAAACTTATATGTAAGCTGACTTTGTTTTGGCAAATATTGTCTTTTAAAAGACAAATACAATATTTAGAAGGTAAGCTGAAGGCAAAACTCCTGGGAGCCTCTTGTTTTCTATTATTTTTTTTAGCTGCATTGAAAATAGGATGTAGTTTGACTTGTTTGTATCAAGTCACTATATCTTTGACACCTCTATCATTAATCTCAATGAATGTCAACAACTTTCTCCAGTGTCTTTTAAAAATTTGTCATGATTTAAGTCACAAATTCACATGAAATAAATGCAACTTGATATTTTATATTGCAGTAGCTAAACAAATGATATTCAATAAATATTTTTTTTCTTTTTATTATGACATCATTCATCAGACATATCTTTTAAACTTGTCTGTGGTTATCTATGAAATATCTTCTAAAATTTTTCATTTGATATACAAATTTTGTTTTCATGATCATGAAATCATTTGTTTCTGTATAGATCTGTGACCTGTCATGTTCAACAGTACATGATCTGGAATTATTTTTCAGTAATATGAACGTGTGCTATATATTTTATAAAAGTGAGGATAAAAAGAATGATTTTTAAAAGAAAATAACACAATAGAAATTGTAAAATTTATATCAAAGATTGCATCTACATTGCACACAATGGCAGTGACTGCTGGGATAAAGTAGGAATGACTGTTTATTTGTTGGTTGACATGATGAACTTTTTTTGCTTCCAGCATTACCATCCTTCACATTGAAATAATGAAAAGTGTTAATTAAAATTGATAATTTTAGGTTTTTGAGCAGATGTCTTATTTGGAAATGAACCAAAAAAGTATAGAAATTTTATAAAAATTTAATAGAAATTCTTTTTTTCCAAATAAGATCTTTAACAAACAGCAGGTGGTTCAAACATTTTATCCCACCTAGTCTTTCTACCCATCATCCAATAGATGGAATAATTTACTAGTAATTAGAATATAAATGGTCCCTGAATAATTCAGTATCAAATGTCCATCATTTACACATTTATAAATGACAGGTACAAATTTTCTCGTTAACAGGGTCACTTACAGTTAATACTTGTTAATTCAATCAATCCACCTTAGAAAAAACAACATTTTTAATGCACAACCATAATCCTTTGTGGAAGTTAATAAAGCGAGAAAATCTATAAAAAGGATAGGAAATATCAGATTAACTAGGAAAACAACCATCATTTTAGGTTAATACTGGGGATTTTCTCATTAAGTCCTTGTCACATCTCCATTACACTTTGTACCTATATACTTAGGATTAAAATGTTTTTTCTTGTTTTTGTAGAGATGTGTTACTATTTGTTTTTTTTTTCTTTAATGTCCCCAATATTAAAGGAAACCTGTAATTAGTAATGGAAGAAAGAAAATGTAGATAACAGGTAAATTTAAAGACACCTTAAGCTCCAAGACCGTTTGAAAACAGACCATTAAAGCTTTTATGTTTGACTTGAAAGGGGAGATTACTTTCATTAAGACTGCTTAAAATAAGACTTACTTATTCCTTATAGGGCTACTAAGATAATTTACATTTTTTTTTCAAATTTTCAGTCTTGTACATGCTAGCTGGGGTTGGTTTAAAAAACAACAAAATAATGCAATAGAAATTGTAAAATTTATATCAAAGATTGCATCTCCATGGCACACAATGGCAGTGACTGCTGGGATAAATATTAAGACAGTAGAGTTTTCTACAAAATATATAAAAATTTGAGGTAGAGGAAGATTTTAATTAATAAATTGAACTTACATGCATATTCAAAAAGAAACTGTTTATGTAGACCTTTCTGTATTTCTAATCAGGTACTGTTATCCTGAATACTGTCTACTATACATTGACTTTGTAATACACTTGGAACCTGTCTTTACCTAATAGGCCATCAAAATGGTAGAATTAGTTCAGTATCTTTATATAGTTAAGACACTAACATGTCTTTGTTTACAAATGTGGTCCGTTTCTTGTGCCAGAATTCTCAGGGAACAGCATTCATTGTACCTTTCTGTTACTCAAAGTTTTATAAAAGTATAAAAATAAAAAAATTTATACCCATATGGGAGGCAACTATTACAATTCCAGAGATACAAAAAGACCAAATTTGATAAGCATGATTATTTGACCATTAAATATTAATTTTGGGAACTTGGGAACTTCGGATCTAAGAACTTGGGAACACAATTAAAGGACTTCCAAACAAAACAGCAATTGGATACAACCAATCTTCTTATCTCAGATACCTGTATGTTGAATCTCTGTATGAATTTCTGTCATTTATGGTATGGTACAATAATGTACACCAGATTTCTGCATCAGTTGAAAAAAGTACGCCAGCCTGCAGTTGGACAAATAGCAGCTTTATTTTGTTCATTTTCAAATAAGTAGATTTCAGGAAAACACACTGCATCTCAGCAACTGATTTTATTAGCAAAGAGGTAAAATGTCAAATGTCTTTTTAGTGAAATAAATAAATATGACAGCGATCATCTTTTATCTCCTTTAAAGATAAGAATGATAAAATTTTAGAAGATAAATGTTAACATAGGTGGCGTCTAGACCCATTTTATCATTTTTAACGTTTTTTTATAAGTAATGTTAAAGATTAAGTAGATTTTATAATTAATAACATGCCAGCGTTGTGAATTTCATTTATTTCATTTATTTGTAGATGGCAGTATCATTTTATCTGATACCCTGTTAAAGAATTTGTATTTAACACTTGGTATTGTATGTGGACTAGCATAATATTATTTTCATTCTAATATTTCACTTAGAATATAGAATTACTGTTTTTCCATATAAATTTTCTGCTAAGGTCTATTTAATTATTACATCTGTGACAAACACTACCGAGATTTATTCTTGTTTGAATGTGGACAATTTACATAGTACTTTAGTGTGAAAGTTGTTCACAGTTTGTTTAAAGCCAGTCAAAACCCTCTCAATATCAGTTTTGGATTACCGCCCAGCCGTTCTGAAGAAAAACAATTTTATGTGATTTTTAAACTTATTCTGTCTTCATGTGATTTTCTTACAATTTAGTCAGTTATTTGTGAAAACTGCCTGTGTATTAGGATTATTAATAACTTGTCATATTTTACAGAGATATTTATGACATCTACATAATGGTTAACATTACATGGGCAGCTATAAAAGTCTGATTAACACAGGACAGAAAATGTCCGTGTGATATAAGGTCAGAATAAAAACATCAATATTCTACCTACATTGGTAGTCCGCCAGTATTGTAGGTAGAACCATACATCAATACACTGGACATGTTTATATTTTACAAAATGATTAGTGATGAGTGATTATCTCAATGGAAGAAGTTTGTGATTAGATAAAAAATGTGTTGTATGTTGACCAACTGCTTTTGAGATAAATCAGGGTTACTTATGACCACTGAGTGAAACAAGCACCTGTTTATATTTTACTTTCTGTCATAGGAAATTTTTTTTTGCCTCTGTCAGACTAACTGGATATAATTTGTGATTTTTAGTGGATTTTTGCAATTCTTGAGCAACATTTTGGAAATTGAATCTGTTCATTATGTAAATTGTTTCTTTGTGTGCCAGGGGGTTATGCAATGGCAAAAAATCAGGAGTCAGGTAGAAGACACCATCGGAAAAACAAAATGAAAAATAATCGGAAAAATAAACCTGATTGGGAAACGGATATTCATAGGTTAAATCTAGGGTAAGTTTTAATATTATTTGTTTAATAGAATAACATTTTTAAACATTTGTTTTATATATTTAATCATAAGCAAACAACCAATTTATTTTGTTATGTTTCCCTGCATATAGGTTCATCGTGGATGACATTGTTTTCTTTTTGTCTCTTTGTTATCCACTTTTAATTTTTTCAAATCATTATTTTTTATTTTTTTATTTATTGCTTTGATTGATTTATTTTTTTAACTATATGATTATTTTGACTAAGAATTTAGAAAAATGAATAACAAGTTACATTTTTTTTATTTAAATTTTTTTTTGTTCCTTAAAAAATTTCACACAGATTTTGTTCAAGGTTGACATCTCTTTGGTGCCAACTTGTTAGCAAGCATTGCGGTAGGCAATTATCTACATTTAAATCAAATTTAACAATAATAAGTTGAAACAGCTTAGCAATATTTTATGGTGACATTTATGAGTTTTATATCATTTAAAGCCATGTGCAGATATCAATCTTCTAAAAAAAAATTACCAATTACATTTTTCATATTTAAAAAATAAGTTCCTGTGAGAATTGCAGATGATGCAATATTGTACAAAATGCTTTGTGATAAAAAGTACAAATTATAACACTATTAACCTTGGATGCAATCTTTCTTTAATTAAGATGAGCCATAAAAAAAAAGATTCTAAGACAATTCTATTATTATTTATCTACCTGGTTTCTATAGCAATAAATTGTTTACAGACTTCTTTCATCTTTTTTGGAATTAAGACAGCTTGTTAGGAGATTGATATTGACATTAGAGTTTCCATTGTTGAAATATTCATGACAAATTCTTCTGGTTTAACAGCATTACATTCAGTTATCTACAAAGCTTTTTTCTAAATTAACTTCATTGTGTGAGAAATATAGAGTAGTATTGATAGAAATGGATTTTGTTTTTTGATTGATTCTTGCATGGTATAATTCCCAAATGTTGACCATTTACTATGAAAATATTTTCACTGACCAATTTATTGCCAAGAAACCTCAGAGGAATAGATACTTATTGTTTTTCACTTCAGGAATCACCCATTCATATTTACATTATAACAGAAAGGGTTCATGTGTAGGCTGCTGGCCTGGGTTAGATAAAACACCTTTACAATGACAAGTAACAACATATGTACAGAATGATGGTACATATTACAGACTTGTTTTTCCCACAGTTGTTAGTAAATGTCCAATTTCCATGTCTTTGTATGTTGTAAAAATAGGGGACTAGCTGCACTCCAGGATTGCACGGTAACATGCTGATCTATGTGCAGTTTGACCCCCCCCCCTTATTTCATGTGAAATAAGCCACTGCAAAATATCACTGATGATGGAGTGATATTATTTTAACCCCCCACAAACCGAAGTTTGGGGGTATATAGTAATCAATCTGTCTGTCCAGAAAAGCTTCTGCAACCTTTATTTGGTCGACCTGAAATTTGTATACCCCATAATGTGTTCACTTAACATTCTGACCAATTTATTCATATATCTTTTTTTGACAGTTATGCCTCTTATAACTTTGAATTTTTGTCCACATCACACCAAATGATTGTGTCCTCAACTCCTCCAACACCTTTCAATTGACTTACTCAAAAGTTAGACTGTGTTTATTCATGATATGTAGACCTGCCCCTTATAAGGATTTTCAATTTTATAAAATTTTGAAGGAATCATACATTTTGAAGGAAGAATTTTTTTGGACATGTAACACTCAAGCTTGTATTTTGAACTACTACTACAATGTTCAACCGACTGACTCTAAAGTTGGTCTGTGGTTTATTCATGATATGTAGATGTGCACCTTATATAAGGTTTTTTAACTTTTTTAAAATGTTATAAGATTTGTCTCTTTTTCAAATCTAGATTTTTTTTTTTGCTTGTGACACTCATCTTATTTATACTTGTAATACATTTGTGGACTACTGTGCATTTTTTAATGTTCCTTTTTTGCACAACTTGTAATGTTGACAAAAAACTGGATAAAAATAAAAGTACAGCATACATTCTTCTGTAGTTAGTAGGAGTTAAGGTGTTATCTGAAGGATTAACAGTATACACTGTGATAGTATTGTCTATGATGATAATGTAAACTTGTTTATAGATAGGCTTTGTTTGATAAATAGGCTTTTTATGAGGAAAACTTTAATTGACTGTCTTTAGTTCTTTTACACTCATTTTACAAACATAATCTAGAAAAGGTTTAAACAACTTTACTTTTACTGCAAATGAGAATTTAATGAGATATTTTAAGTGTAGGAGTTGTCTTTAAATTAAAAGTTACTTTTCAAAGTGTGTATTGTTAAGTGACTTATTGGTACTGATGTTTTGTAGAAGATTTGACTTGTTTGTTAAGCCTTTGTAGTAGGCTAGTTTTCAAGCTTCTTTTTGATCTTATTTCTGAGTGATTTCTAATATAGTTTGGCCAATAAACTGCACCGTAAATCCAATTAAGTTTGGGTTTTAAAGTCATTTTAAATAATTGGTTGTGTCAGTTTAAAGAGAAAACTAAACTAATTTGTATCAAGGTGATTCCAGTGAGTTTTCCTGACCATTTCTAATCAATCTTTCTTCATTTGATGTTTAAATATTTCAGTACTATTGACCTGTAATTCTAGTATACAAAACTAAGTAGAATTGAAAAAAATAAATGAAAGGCAAGAAATATTGTATAGTCATACCACACTGAATTTAGTCATTGTGATGTTGGACATGACAGAACATATGAGATATAAATCAACATTAAATATTGGCTGTACTGGTCCATTTGATTTCACTGACACATGAACAAATGATATAAAAGAATGATAGAAAATATTTTGTAGAGTAGGGAAGTAGAAAGTATTTGACAATTTTTGAACAACTTGCCTCTTATATTGAGAATTTTTATCTTTCATTTTTTCACACCATAATATGAGACAAAATGCAGTTCTCATTTGTAACCTTACTACAAAGAAACTGCAAAGCTTCACTTAGTATGTTATGCTTGGAACAATGTCCATTGTTTCAGTATTTAAAGCTCAACTGGCCAGAACAGGTTGAGCTGTTGCCATCAAGTTACGGCTGTTTTTCAGCAACATATGAAGCTTTTCTTCTAAAACTGCTGTTCCCCTTTGAAGCTAATTTGGCTGGAATGGTTATCCAGGGGTTCCCTGGGAAAGTCATGTTTATCTTAGTGTTTAGGAAATTTAATGTGTGGCTTATAATGCCTTTTGATTGCCTTAAACTTTAGACTTACACTTCTATACAATTATCAAGAGAGTACCTGCAGTTTAAAACCCAAAGGATTGTTTTAAAAGCTACTGATGACATTCTGAGAAAGACTTGGTAACAATAGATCCATTTCACTGGACAGTGGAGGTCCTCGTACTTTAAAAATGAAATTAATGTCACCCTTCAGTGTCTGTCCACTGGTAATGGTCACATTTATATTTGTCTGTACATTACACATAATCATCACCCCTTGTCATTGAGTTGACTACCACATATTTCATACATGCCAGAAATTACACTATACCCATCATTCAAAACCATTATCCCATTTATATAAAATATCCATACAAGCTTCAATCAGCTTTTTTTTTTTTGGTTCTTTAGACATGCTTAGGCATGGCAATGGTATTATGATTTGTGGACATAATATGAATTAATTTTATGACCAACAGTATTTGAAAGTTGGGCACTTTATCTGTATAGATGGAAGTCCAAATGAGTGACTTGTAATACCAGTTGATTGAAAATCTGTTGCTATGATTGTTGATTATAAGAACCACCCAGTTTCAGTTCGAGAACCTGTTCATAGCACATTGAAAAGTTTAACTTTTAAATCTACCATACATTTTTATGTGTTCCTGGAGGCAGACACAAATTTTCTATTAAATCAACCATAAGTTTTCATGTGTTCCAGTTTTGAAATTGTGTTAGTGATAGATGAAATACATTGGAATCCAAGTTTCATAAATGATTCATTTTTGGGTCAGGATTTTTTTCTGAATGTCATATTTTCAATTGTTTTTTTAATTTTAATTCTTTAATTCCATTTGTGTTGCCAAATATTGCTTTCTTGTGACAGTGATAAAAAGAGACTGGTTTTTAACAGTGAATTATTGAGGATGCAAACTTGTTGATTATAAGGGACCAGATATTGTATGTGTTAATGTCATGTACCATATAAAGGATGATATGTATAGGATGATTTTCCAAGAGGTATTTTATGAGAAATCAATGTAAGGAATCTTTAACAGCTGAGGCAGAAAGTAGAAAGATTAAATAAAGAACTTTAATCAATAGACTTCAGGCCATGGTAGCCATAAAACTTACAAAATGATGAAGTCAACAAAACCTCGGTATTGTGGTTTAATGATAAAAATACAGGAAAAAACTGACATGACTTGTAGTAATAAGATTATCAATATAATCTACATTATATATCAATAATAAGTCCCTTTTGGCTATTAATGTGACTGATGTACAAATTGTTATTTTCAACTCTGACATAAAACTGTATGCTTCACTGCAGCTGAGCAAAATAATAAAGCCACAAATGAAACAAATCATTCCCAAAAATTATAAATGTAGGAAAAGTTGTTGTTTGGTATTATTACAAATATAAATTCCATTAGGTTATGTTTAATGGATACTAAATTGAGCTGAAGCTTATTGGAAATATTTCTACACCCAATCAATTATTGTACTCCACAACAAGCATGTCTAAAAATCCAATATAGTAATCTGAAATCTGTCAGGATTACAAGTCCCCTGGCACTTATAGGTTCAAAACATTTTCCATATTAATTGAAATTTTGAAATAAATTTGATTCAAATTCAATTACTGAAAAGATGTTCTATTTGAAGTATGTAGCTGAAGCTTTTCACTGAAAATGACAATTATGAAATTTTGTTAAGTTGCTAGGAAACTATTTTCTTAATAATTGAAAACATTTTTAGAATTAGACTTTAGAAAACATAGTTGTTGCTGGATTGACTGATTGATGCTTAAGTTTTAGTGACAAATTTTTATGCCGATTCCGGAAAGAAACTAGTTTACAAACAATCATTCATATGTTGTCACTGGAGGTCTGTGTATATATGGTTTCATGAACTGAGTGTCCCAGTTTTACAAAGAGACAGGACAATCCCTATTTTCCCCGTTTTAGCAAGACATAAAGTATAATCAGTGTTCTACCAAGACACAATAGGTAATCCCTGTATTACTTATACATGAAGGACAATCCCTATATTATATTATTACTGAGCTTTGATTTAATGATTGGTAAATTGCTTTAGCTGTTGTTATTGGGAAACAGGGCCTGCAGCAAATGCACAGAAGACAAAACCTTTGTCAGCTCACCTGGCCTAAAGGGCCATGTGAGCTTTTCTCACTACCTTGCACCCGTCTTTTGTTGTCTGTCATCCATCTGTCAACATTTACCAAAAAATCTTCTCCTCTGAAATTTCTCAGCCAATGTGGACCAAGCTTTGGTGGAATGGTCCTTTGGTGATGCCTTTCCAAAATTGTGTTAGGTTTGCTGGGCTGCCTTCCAAGATGACCATTGTTTCTAGAAATAGAAAAAGGCCAGGTGACAATTTTAGAAATTGTCTTGTCTGAAAGAATTTAGTCAATTGCAACCAAATTTTGTTGGAATAGTCATTACATGGTCTTCTAATAAAATTATGTTTGTCATCACAGCCAACAAACCAAGATGGACACCACCTAGGACCCTATTGGAAATCCACTTGAAAGTCTTCTTGTCTGAAACTATATGGTCTTCAACCTTAATTATGTCCGGCATCTCCACCTTCCAACCAAGATGGCTGCCCCAGCTTAACTTAGTTCAACAGATGACCCTGTGGGTGGAATGGTCCTTACATGGTCTTCAACCAAAATTTTGTCTGGCATCCTTGCACACCAACCAAGAAGGCCACCACAGCTGAACTTATTTAAGCATAGGACCCTATGGGAAAAGTTTGTTGAAATGTTCTTTCAAATTTTGTTCTGCATCTCTGCCTGACAATTAAGTTGGCTGGCACAGGACTGTAAGAGAAATTCACTTTAGACTGTTCTTATGTGAAAATACTGAGCCAGTTGTCCTCAAAATTTTGTACAACATTCAGATTTAGGAGGAGCTTCTGTCAGGTGAGCAATACAGACTCCTGGTAGCCTCTATTTTTTTCAGGACTTAGCAAATGACCCAATATTTTTCCATGTAAATATAGAAATAAATAGTTACAATGTAATGAACTAAAGGATATCTATTTTTTATGTTCATACTGAATAGTTTGTTAATGAAATCAATGGGTTTATTAGTAACAGTTGTGTTGATGTAGAAAATTTGATTTGGTTGTAAGTTGAATAAGAGTTGTTATAATTAGAACATCTGAAGCACAAAATCACTACAAGGTCTGTGTAAATGGAAAAAGTGTGAAGTTCAGACAATGAGTGCTAAACCTCTTATTGTTAACACCTGAGCACACCTGTAGCATTCACACCTATTTTATTACCTGTTACAATAAGTACAATTAGTCCACAATAGCAGTTTGTCCCTAACATAACTTTTGAAGAACTACTTTCTCATTCTGATATATAGCCCATTACGTTATGGTATATTATGTTAATGTCCAAGTTAATGGGTACAGAGGATATTTTTATCATTTGAAAAAGACATATTTCTATAATGTATGCAGAGATATTGTCAAAATTTCAAGTTATGTGAGTACATGTATATGGAATTTAATTGTTATGTATATGGAATATAATTGTTTTGTTTGAAAATAAAGGATAGTTGGTCTATTTCAAATTTCTCCAATTTAATTAAAATTGAACATTTTGTTGATGACAATGTAATTGCACTGCTGCATGCTTAATGTTCATTATGTTTGTTGTTATCAAAGTGAATACAGTCTGGCTTTCTGACAACTGTGTACTCTACAAATTGAAAGAAAAATTAGCAAATAATTGTTGCACTTGAGAAACACTTAAAATAAATTGTCTGTATGATGTCTTCAACTGCAGGTTAATGTCAGGTTCTGAGGGTCTACTGAAAATTCAGATTTGGTATAGAATATGCCTACTCAAAAAAATGCAGATAAGGGGAGATTATTTAAAGTCCCTGTCCATTCATGAGGCTGGCTGAAAAATCTAGCTAAAAGGTGAAATCTCCAAATTAAACATATTTTGTATGTAACATATTTTTTTCAAACTTTAAATGACCAAATCAATTTCCATTAGATAAATAATACAACTTGATGGATCTGTCCAATATCCAACAAAAATTAAATTTAAATTATCCTTATTTTTGTGAATTAAACATCAAAGTGATCTCTTATTAGATAGTAAGAATTAAATTATGATTTTTAATTGAAATTTTAGAAAATATTTAGAAACCACATTCCTTGTGAAGCTTAAGAAGTTGTTAAAAAACAATATTTGTCAATTGATTTGGAGATTTGACCACAATATTTGTATCTAAGTAATTTGGTTCCATGAATCCTAGGTCCAGAGGATTTAGATGTCTAGATAATGATAGTTTATAAATAATCCCCTATACTAACACCAATGTCCAGGGACAGATGTTGACCATTGAGTGACCACATGGAGTGTTACATTGCCCCTTTCATTAAGAAGCAATAAGATTAGATTTACATGTGTAGTACAACATAGTTCCATTAGATCTCTTCCTGTTTATCTGTGATTAATGATGGACATCAAGTAAGATACATGTGCATTCCTGTTTTATATTATAACTGGTGAAAGTGCTACAAATTTCAGAACTTAAATTTCATACTTGCATTTTTTAAATTATAATGTTCATTTGTAAAGAATGAAACCAATTTTAAGTTGCAGGCAATATATTTTTCTCAATTTTTGACATTTTTTTTTATTTTAAGAATTATTATAACTTTCAGTTCACAGAATTTAATGGCTGCTACGTTTGATTGATGCATAATAATGCCAATATTTGTGAAAAAAAAACACTGTAATGGTCGTAAAATGGGAAAATCAGTGTACAGTTTTATGAGAGGCCATTATTCCATCATCTTCCGCTAGCCAAGGGTTTCGCTCACAGTCAGAGGGGGATCGTGAGCAAAACCCCTGGCTAGCAAAGATGTTATTCCATCAGTCTACAGTTTTAGCATTTCAGAATCCATAGCAGAACTGCATTTTGAATCAGTTTTTATGCTTAATGTAAAAGTAACACTAAGTTATTAAAATGTTTCATTTACTAGTAATATTTTCATTCTATTTTCAGGGACCTGTTTGGTACTAATGATGGCGATGCAGGTAAGTTTATTATTACCACTTTTGTCTCCATGCTGTTAGCGAGATGTTGTAAACTACAAGTACTGTCCAGTTACAGAATCTCAAATTTTAGTGGCCATTATATGATTTTAAAATATGACCACTATTGAGTATGTGAAATTATATAACTTTAATATCCAGCAGTTAAAATACTTTCACTGAAAAATAGGAGTTATGTCATAAAAAATAGTTGACATAATCTTGAAATGTGTTCTAAACAAACCATTGAGCTGTCATATTGATTTCAGTAGTGACACAGACTTGGCTGTTTACTTGTCAGACATGATATTCTGTCAAAACACAAGTGAATGACTAACTTCTCCACAATGGTCTCCAGAAATCTGAACTTTTATAGTGCAAAATTTCTTCATGTCTCAGTGTTTGGAAAAAGGACCAAAAATAAGCTTCCCTTGGATTGTTATTGTAGATTTGAAAAGCATTGATTAGATACATAGTTTCATTTCTTTGAAGTTTTTTAAATAAATAACACAACAATTGGAAGATTTCATTTGTTGTTGCGATTGAAATCTGCCAAAAATGTTCAGCTGTCTAAATTCTTTTGTTGATTTAAGCATGCAATTTCAGAACAGGTTTGGCTTGTCAGGTGACAGACATACACAATTGTATCTGATAAATCAAACAAATGAAATTCTGCACTTTTCCCAACTTTCTATCAATTTTCTATAAATTATGATCATTGATAATTAGAAGATAGATGAGTTAGGAGTGTTAGTTTGAAAATAGTTATAAATCTTGATCATTATCTTATCTCTTCATTTCACCAATTTTATGCCAAGGAAGCACTAGACAATCTGAACAGTTGCTAAAATCACTGAAACTAGCCATCTTGATTGTGTTGTGTGTGTGGTTTTTGCTTTTTTAACCGTGAAACCTGCTTCAAAAATTCTGGCAAAACCAAGAGAGTATTCTCTGCAGCAATCAAGTTTTATTAATTTTTTTGCTTTTAAATTGTATTTATTTTAAATCTTTCAATATAAAAAAATAGCTGTTAAAAATTAAGAAACTTTTCCTAGATTTGTGCTGAAAGATCACCTTCTGGTGTAAATAGGAGTATCAGATTTCAATAACAAAATACCAAATTATATATGAAAAATTTATATTGCTAGAATTTTTTTGTGTAAATAATTTCATCAGCAGATAAAAGGAAAACTTTTTGGTTAAATTTAGAATAAACCTGAATTTAATTTCTTTTCATGTAAATGTGTCGGTTAAATTGATTTGTCTATACCTTTTTTTCTGTGATAAAATTACCAATGCATGTATATTAGTTTTGATATATTTAGGGTGTAAAGTGTAATTTAAAACCTAAACAAAATATTAAGTTATTCATTCTGATTATTTTCTGATTGCCTATTTTTTAAGTTTTCATAAATTTTGATGACAATTTTGAATTCATCCTACTGGATAATTGATTATACAATATACTTAATGTTAAATATTTAATGATGATAAACTATAAATGTCATTTGATCCACATGAATCCATGTTGATTTTCCATTTGTAAATATTTTTACTGTTTACTGAACTTTGGAAATCATTTTTTTGTACCGACACTCAAGAAAAAAGCAAATAGATCAATTTTTCTTCCAAGTACTGAAAAACACTATTTCACAATTTTTGTATGATCATTTTATTTGTAGAAAATCTCTACCAGTATAGGAACTGTATAAAAAATCTGTTAAACAAATATTCTTAAGGATGGTCTTTGTTCTGTTATCGATTTGAACTGAAATAGATATAAAAATATGGAGTATTTATGCAGAGTCACATCTACAGCTGATTAAAGTTTTATTTCACTAATTAGGAAATATCTGTCAGTATCTGTATGAACACTAATGCAGGGATTAGAACCACCTGCCTTTTTCCTGGATTAACTCTAACTAATTAGAAACCTTTAACAGTTGTTACTCCAAATCCTTGACATGTTTTGTTAAAGAATCTAGAAACCTTTTTTTTAAAATTAAACTTTAGAAAATTGATAAATTTATGTAATAATGAATAAAATAATATAGGCTGCTGTTGTCAGACATTGTACTTTAAAATTGTCTTTGCTGTTTAATAGGGAACTTTTAATTATGTACTGTAAATATTCAAGGCAAATTTTCATGAAACTTGGAAGGATGATAATATACATAACAGTAGTCTTGTCGTGCCCAGACAGTACTATCATATATTCGCTATACTCCTATTGAGAATATCGAGTCTGGGTATAAATGGCACCAAATATTGGTAAAGTAAAGTGGCTGAAAAAAGACTTGGACATCATTTCTATAAAGACCTCACACAGTTGTCACATTAATTTTAGTCCTTTTTAAAAATAAGGCCGTCAGTATGATCTTTGGTCACTTAGCTTGAAACACGTCTTTTTTTCCACTAGGCCTTTATTTTGAGTTGACACCATAATTTGGTGACCTTGACCTCAGTGTCCCACTTTTTTGCATTTGAATTAAAATACATGTTTAGAAAATGCCTGTATATTTGTAATATATCTTCATGCAAGGTAAGATTAGCAGGATGACGAAACAAAAAAAAGTGAACTTGATCTGGAGGTCACACTTAACCTTATAATGATATTTAAGGTCATCTAGCATACTATACAAGCTATGTTCAGCAAATTTTGTATGGTCAAGCAGTGATAATATGCCTGACCTCAAGATACATTTTTAATGACATGATATAAAAAACTGTCTACTGTATTCTTATGAATAATGTTTATTTTGTTGATTAAAAAAAGAGCAAACAAATTGCAATAATACTTTGTAGCAATCACAATGTATTTTAAGCTTCAGGGAGATTTAATTCTATACATTGTTTAATTAGCCATTTGTTTGCCTGAAGTGGCTCTTTGCACAAGCTAGCGCAAGAGCAGTAGACAATTAATTTAATTATGATGGAATAACATGCAAAAATGTATTGAGGTATGACTGAATGGAATTTTAATAGTGATTCTTCTTATATATATGTGAATCTCAAAAGAGGGTCCAATAGAATAAATGTGCACAGTTTTTTTAATTACTTTATCTAGGTTAAACTTTAGTGCTCCAACCATAAACAAAGATGGCCAATCCTCAATGTTAAATCTCAATAGAGAAAGATTGAAAATCCCACCCAAAAAAAGCTTCACATAGAGTTTAAAAGGTTTATGTGACCAGTTTCAGTTAGCAGGGAAATGATAAGTTTAATTCTGTTATTGCTGAAAGTTAAACTCTGTTATTGCTGAACATTATATTTATTCCAAAGGTACTGCAAGTTTAAACATCATTGTGTTGATTGACTGACTCCCTACTCCCAGAGCTGTCTTGAGCTAAGAGTCCCCTTTGGTACACACCCTTTGTTCTGATGTCAATGTCATGTTTTGAAGTGATTATTTGTAAATTATACATTAAATTGTGGGAATATGCATACAAAGAGAGAATGTCAACAACTGTCTGTGTAATTGACATTTGAAATTGACCAGGGTTATTATCCAGGTCATTTAAGGACAAGTTAAAAGCCACAGTCCCATCTGTATTCAGTTTGAACTAGATCTGCCTTATTTGTATGGATTATGGATGAAAAAGATTCACTAATCTGCAGAAATATGGATTGTGTAATGGAAGATTTGGTCCCAGCAGGTGACAAAAACTATTATAAATGTTGATGAATGTTATGACAGTGGCTCTGCAGAATGTGTAATCATCATGGAATCTTTAATGGAAAATTAAAGAAAAAAATATCGCCATAGAACACTTTTCTGACTTTAATAACGGGTTTTTGTTAAAAGATGGATGAAGCGATTGTCGTCAAGTGACAATTTTACAGAAACAAGTATGAAAGCCATGAAATTGTGACAAAGTAATTATTGCTTCAAGTCAAAAGTTGAAAGATGGCACTGCTAATAATGTAAATAACCTAGAGTGTTGTCCATTGAGAGAGAAAGGTGGTGCTGAATGGATGGACATAGGGAAATCAATGGTTCATCCGTTGTTTAGTTTCTAAATTACTGGACAAAATTAGGCCTAATGGGGTTTTCTGTTCCTGCACTAACCTTATAAGGTTGCTAGATCGATATTTCTCGCTGTGTCTCAGAGTTTTGTCCTACCGTCAGTTAATTCTGTTGTCAATCATATTATCCTATACATGCTACAATAAGAGGATTTTCTTCTACCTTTTAATTCATTATAAGTACTATGAAATCAATTAATAGTAAAGAAAAGCAAGTAAGACAAGTTGTTTAAGTAGCAATTATTGGAATGATTTGGTCAGTATTGATTGGTATGTCAAATACTGGTAATCTAAGTTTAATAATGAGAAAATGTCCCGATTTTCTTTACTTCATATACACAATTACTGGGAAACAATTTTCCACAAGACTTAATAATAGTCAGGCATTATGTCTAGTCTTATTAACTATTCTCTTATATAACTTAATGGTGTATTTATTCCTGAAATTTGTTCTTTTATTCTCTTTGGCCGTTTCCATACAACAAATATTCAGGTGCAAGTGTACAGATGGTCAGAATTACAAATAAAGAAAGATGTGTTAAGAAAAGTGCACATTTCAGAAATCATGCATCTGTCACTGAATCATTACATCATCAGTCCACATCTTAAATATTTATTGGATACCATTCAGTTCTATATATGAACAAGGAGGTTGTATGAGACATACAATCTCCTTGATATGAACAAATTATGCTTATAAATAAGAATATTTTTTTTATTAGTAATGAGACCAGTTTTAGGAGTCTCAATAATAACATTGTGCTCTATAGATGAACAGACAATATTTATAAATAGAAATATTTTATTAGTAATGAGACCAGTTTTAGGAGTCCCAATTGTTTTTTACAGTGTTTTATTTAATTAAATTTGGCAGTGAGGTATGTTTTTCTATTTGTCTTGACAATTTGGGTTAAGTTTTAAGGATTGTGAGAATTTGTGGAAGACTAGATGACCAGAGATAGTTCTGTAGTATCATGTACTAGATGATATCATACTTGTCCCTGTCTTGTCTTGTTAGAAACACACCCTAGTCATCACCTACAAACAAAGTAAGTCAGAACCTCACCATGGCACATTGTAAGTAAATTGTTAAATATTTTCTGGGTAAAACATTTTGGTTCAGTTGTCTATTGAATCTGTGTGTGTTTTTGTTTTATCCTAATGAATTGTTCCTATTATTGTTTAATGCAAAATTGTGTTTTTTTAATGTTTTACAGATTTTTCTACTTGTCTTGACAATTTAGTTTTAATGATTGTGAGAATTTCTGGAAGACGAGATGACTCAAGTTTAGAAAAGTGTACTTTCTGGCATTTGCCACTGAAATAATTACATCATCATTTCACATCTTAAATATTCATTGAACAATACTTATAAATAAGAATATTTGATTCATAATGAGACCAGTTTTAGAATTTATGGGTTGAATCAGTTTGTGAGGGGACATAAGTATGGAGAATAGTTCTATTGTTACATGATTCTCATGCTGATATGTAATTATGGTGCAAATGTTGATATTGTATCCAGGTTGTATTCTTCAATAAGTTTCTGAAATTGCTTCTACCAATTGAAATAGTGCCTTCAGTCAGTTTTCTTTTCAGGTTTTTGCACAACAATACCCAAACAACTAAACTTAAGCCAGTCAGACAGATCAGGTTTAGTCATATTTGAGCAGCTTTGATTTAAATGTCCAGCTGTTTTTTTTATTATTATTATTATTTTTTTTTTTTGCAAGATCTGAAAAATAAACTGAATGAAGGTGTCCTTAAAATTGGTAGAAATATTCAGAAACTGAATGAGGAATAGTTATTGTAGTATGGTTTACAGAATCAACATTTGCACCATAATGAAAACAATAATAATGTAAAAGGACTCTCTTTACCAGTGTAAATTGGACTGTATTGTGCAAAGAATGATGAATAACAGTGATCTCAGATTTTCATTTCCTAAATTGCTACCTCCTGCAGTTTGTCACATGACACATTTGTAAAGCCTGTACATCAGATCTTTTCTGTACAAGCAAAATCAATTTTGTAATAGTTTTTGATATAAATTACACCAGTATCTGTTTCTTTTCTCCATGCTATGTTGCATGTAAGCTAATTGAAAATTTAAACAGTTATAAAGCAAAGGCATATTAATTTTTAAATAGCTGAATTTTGTAGAAAACAGCTGCATTCCTGCTGTTTGTAAAAAGGAAGCCATTAAAAGGTGCTACAACTAACTCTGGTTTCATCACTGTAAGTAAGGTCACCTTTTGTGGCTGTTTAATTCTGATAATTTGTAGGCAATGTTAAAATATCTTACTGGGTACCAGCTTAACCATGTTCCATTTAGGTACCAGAACATAAGATGAGCAGTGTCGTGAAAATATTTGCCAAACAGGAACTTTTGACTTTGGGAAAATAAGAACTTTGGGCTTTTGAAAGATTTGAATATACCCTTGCCTGATCTCAAAATTGATTGTAAGGTAACCTCACAGAAACTCACCTATATGCCTTTATTTGTAATAAGTCTCCTATCTATAGTATTGTTTATTTACATCAAGAGATCACTTTACCCAAAGTATCCAGGTGAGTGAACCCTAATTATTATCAAACCATAATAGACAAATTCAAATGAGAAGGGTGTTTTTGGAATTTTTACTTTGATTTCTAGATGATGGATCAACTCTGATGCTCAGTTTGACACTTATTTTAGCTTGTTGTTGTCTTGTTTGTTAAAGTTAACTTCAGGAGAATTGATATTTATTCACCAAAAAGGACTTTAAACATTTTTATCAAATTTATCATTGTTTTAAGGTGCTTTATGTTATGTCATTAATTGTTTCTTATTTGTTAATTTTCTGAATATGGAGATAGATGGAGAGTTATGTAGTTGTAGGGAGTTGTCACTTTGTGGGAGATCTGCCATCATCAAAGGCCTACATCAGAGAAAATGGATAGGGTAACTTCAAAACATGGCATTTATTGTTGTTACTTGGCTTTTAACATGTTTAATGCTTTGTACCTAATATGTAATGGATGTATACTGAAAAAGTGGACATGACAGAATACATGGTTCAGGAAAAATCATGTCTCAGACTTTAACTAGATTTTGTCATTGCAATTCAACTCCAGACCTAAACTTATCACAGAAAACACAAAAAATTATGCCAGGCCTTATCTGGGTCTTGTCATTGCAGTTTACCTCCCGACCTGAACTAATTACTGAAAACACAAAAAATCAAGCTTTTACTGGATTTTGTCATAGCAGTTTAACTCCAGACCTGAAAACACTATTCAGCAACTTTATGTCCAGCCAATAATAGTGATGGAATGTTATCACAAATCACTTAAAATTTTTAAAAAATCATAGAAATTTTATTAACCAATTAAGATCAATCTTTCCCTTGTTACAAATAACAAGTGGCATGAGTTATCAGTAATAAATAAAAACACAGTTATTAAATTTCCAAATCACTTATCATGACTATCGTATCCTTAACTCTTGAATACATCAAGGAATGGTAAATATACCCAGATATTTCTAGAATTATGTTATATTTTCATATTAGTCTTGATTTAGATTGATCAAATTGTCATAACATCTTTTATGGTTATAATATCTGTGAGATTGATCTGCGGTTGATCAATCTAAGATCTAAATGATGAAGTGGTTTTATTTAGATCAAATAAAGATTGATCTGAACTTTTTACACTGGAGATATCACAGGGATCTTTGACAAATGGATCTGTATCGCTTGTGTAAACAGATCTTTGCACTGAAATTTGAGTTGGATATGTAATTTAAAGAAGAAATATGTATGCTTGCACATACCTTGCAGTCTTATATTAATCCTTCAATCTCAGTGTGCAAAATTCATTCATAGTTTATCTTAATTATTTTGTTTATTTTAACAAAGGATAGTAACATCAAATAGATGTAATCTGTTTAAAGAAAACCATCTCAATGTTTTATAAGAATTGGAATATAGAAGGTATACATTAAGTATCAGAACTAATGTGTTTTGTCAGGAAGATGCATTAGCAAATAGATAAAATATAAATTTAGTAAGAAAGCTTCACATCTTTGTGCTTCCTGTATGAAGATAAAATGTACTGTTGATGACAACAACCTTGGCCCTTAGTTCTTGTAGAAACAGGATATCAGTGGCATAGCAACCAAAAAAATATTGGTATTGCTCTGTTGAGGAAGTGCACTTTTGCTAGGGAGGTCTGGAAAAATTTTGAAAAGTTAAAGCAAATCCTTGCAATCTGGAGCCTTTTTAGACCACATAATGACATTTTTTTGTTTTTAACTTAAAATTTCTGAAATTATTGGTATGGTTTTCGGTAGCTTGCTACACCCATGGATATTACCTACAGGATATTGTATTGACTGTCTGCTGGTCATAGACAATCCTTGTGAGGTAATAAAATAAAAATCCATGACATCATAAAAATCTAGAACCACACCTACCATTTTGCTTATCCAGCATATCAAATGCACAGTAAATGTCATTCCTGTATATAGTCAGATTTCAAACTTCATACATGCAGCAAGAGAAATTAATTAACATAGTTGGTTTGTATCCAATAAATGTTTTATTGCTGGTTCGGTGCAGCTGCAGTTAAAGAGTTGGGCATTGTAACCCTCAAGCTAGACATCCAGATGCTTTTATTGCAGAAATACTGTTGCTGTGGCAATGATCTATGAAGGTTTTACATCTTTTACTGATTTATCAGCTTAGAATTTTAAAAAGTATGCCATCATCCAAATGTTTTACAACCCCTACCTAACAGGTTTATTAAGCTCAGAACATTACCAATAATTTTTGGTATTATTTTGCACACTCCCAGAGTCTGTATCCCAAACAGTGTTGGGGTTTCCTTCTAAAGTCTTGATAACACAAGGTTACCAAGTCATTTCTAAACAAACTCATTTCCAGGCACTTGGTATTACTGTTGCCTGTCCAAGAACATTTTGTTACTATGAGGTAAGAAAAAACTCAATTTCCATCAGAGCTTTTTGATTGATTTATTGATTGTTGCTTAACATCCAGCGGCGAATATTTCGTGCATATTCAGGACGGAAACAAGTTAACAAACAATAAATCAATATGTAGTCTGTGAGCGAGGGACCGGTAAGGAGGGACTTTTAGACTGCCACTGGAAAAATTGCAGGTTAGATAAGGGCGGAAAATTTAGCCTTGTAACTGGGCACCTACTGACCACTCAAAATGAGCTGTTACAAGGGGTCTTTAGCGTGCTTAGGACATGGCATTTCCTGAACATGGGGCGTCTTTAACATCTCCCTCTGGATGGATTGTGAATTTATACATCCCCCACAGCCAGGGATGCTTTTAAGAGCACTTGTGCCTCCTGGACAGAGATATCTAGTGCCTATTCTTTCCCTGGCACAAAGTTTGCAAAGAGAAGTTCCAGTATTTATACATCCCGCTCGAACTAACAAACACCCCTTTAGCAGGGTTTGTACCTCAGCAGAGAAACCAAACTGCCTATTTCTATACCCTGGCCTCCCTTGGGGGGAAGTTCTTTTTGATGATACTTTATAATATTATTACCCATTATATTTATTTGATGTTATTAAATCTGGATCAGGCATGTTCAGTGTTATCAATGCCTTGATTGATAATAGGGTGATATTTTTCTCCATCCTTGAGGATTTGTAGTAGATATGGATGTCATTTGTATCTATCTCCAATGTCAAGGGTTGCAGGGTTGGAAGTAAATGTCCTTCTATAAGGGGAGAATTTTCATTTAATCTTTTGGACTGTATATTTGTGATACATGTTAAATTTGCTGTTATTTTGAAAAAAGAATATATATTTCTGTGGAAGGGGCTTTTAGAAAAACTAGATGGAAATGTGATGTTTTGCTGGCAACAACGATCAAAATGTTGCACCAGTTGTGAGGTCTATTTACCAACAAAATATTTTTTGCAATACTTTGGGTAGCATTGATGCATTACTTGAAGTTTTTAGAATAAATTCAGCACAAGTTGCAATAATTTTGATTTTGGTAATTGACCAATAACCTGTTCTGTTGATGCATTCCTCTGATTCTGTAGCTGTGATAATTTATTGTTTTCAATTGAAAAAACTACAAATCTACTGTTTGTTTCCTCCTTTATAATGGCTATAAATTCTGCAGCAACGAGATTACTATGACAAGATTTAAGGGTAGTTTGTTAACAGATATCAGTAAATTGACAGCTTTAAGATGAAATATGTGCCTAGTTACCTAAAATCTCCTCATGTTCAGAAATATTAGACATACAAAACTTTTCAACTTAATTCTTTTATTTTCAAAACACATTAGATATCAATTAATCTTTTGTCCAGTACCAATTTCCTATCTGATTTATGAACATAATTGAAAATTTGATACAAATTGAATAATATATAAATAGATATTTTGGCATTGTTGAATATCAATTGGCCATTAACAAGGTTTGTACTAAGAATAATCAGATGTGATACAAGGGCAAGTAAACAAAGTCATGCTGTTACAAGATACTTAAGAGGAAGAACAGCAACAACAAAAACCACTTGGTGTGGGGCAATGTCTACCCATTTGTATACTGAATGTTGGTCTTTTGTATAAGTTGATTGTCTAGCCTCATGTATGTATTATGCTTGTAACCAGCAATGTTTGTTTTTTCATGTGATAAATTTTATTATTTGATTTCAATTGTCTGTAAACCTTGTCATTTCAACCTGCTTTTAAAATGCCAAATGAACTAAAATTTTCACATTTGGCCTAAACTAATAATTATTAGTCACCTAATATGGCCACCACAGGCAGTTCTTGTTTGTGATAGGTCATATGAACTCAAACCTGGTCATATTAACTCAAACCTGGTGTGAAACATATAGATAAGCCTCTTGACTGTGTACATAATTTTTTCTGATCTGGCAACAAACATGGCCATCATGGCCATCATGGCCAATTTTGGTTTTTGGTTTGGCAGACTTTTAAACCACTTTTCCAAATGAACTGAATGTGATATATGGAATCTCAAGGTGATACTTTACATGTTTTTCTAAAAAAAAAAACCAAATACTGTCAAACTTTGAAGGAATTGTTTGTTCAAGTTCCTTTAACCAGCTGATTCTCCTGCAAGAGATTCTTAAAATGTAAAATTAAGGGGCGAATGCAATAAAAGTGTTTCTTTATCTCTTTTAATCTCTAATCTTAATCTTAGTTCTCCTCCTAAAACCCCCTCCTTGCTGTTTGGTAGTAAAATTGCTATAATAAAGGGGATTTTTTCTTTGGAAAGGGACGTCTAGCAAGTCTAGCAGTAGTTATCTAATTCAGAATTTTTACATCATGCGATTTCAGTACATCCAGTTCAGCTTACTTTGACAATTGATTTGATAGTGACTATAACATTGTCTTTAACACAAGATTTTTATGTTTCTCTACACAATCCATCTTAGTACAGTGTCTCTCTAGGGAAAACTTTCACCATTTACTTTCCCCGATTTGAAGATGTTTTTACAATAGAGACATTTCTTTTGGTGTTCATTAATTTTAACTGTTTACAAGAATTGTCAGTATGGATAATGATACAGGAAAATATTGAAACTTGCCTGTCATCCATACATTGTTATACTTTACTATTTTTTTCTTCGAGAAATGTTTTCTAAAGTTAAATATTAATAAAAGAAGTATGTATTATAATGGAAGATTTTGTGGTTTTGTTTTAACATGCCTGTCTTCATATATTGCTATTATTTTTTTTCAAGAAATATAAAATATTAAGTTGTTTCTCAAGTTTAAAAGTAATAAAAGAATTAAGTATTATAATAGAAGATTTCAGTGCTTTATTCTAAAACAAAGCCTGATAATGGGTTTATAAATCTCTGAGGATTAATATACTTCATGTGTAGTCACTTTTCATCCCATCATTTTTCTAATGATAGACAATTTATATGCTGAGACTTACAATGATTCACTACCTCCTTTACAGAGTCCTGGCATTCTGGAATTAATTGATTTTTGTAAGAAACCTTTTTCAGTTCTATTATTTATGCAGCTGCCCAAGAATTGTTGATCTGTTAATTATGAAGGGTTTAAGTTGATGAAACATGCAGTTCCCTCACCTAAACTTTGTCTATTCACAACCAGAAACATTAAACACAAAAATCTGTAAATTATTCTCTTCAAATGTCAAACAGCTTTATTATTTTGGTTTCTAGAAAAAATAAATGTCAGTCTTTCCTATAGAAATCCTTTATTTAATAAAGACTAGCTGTGAATTCTCAATAAACCTGAATCGATTGATGGGGATAGGGTCACTGGATTAGTGTGGCTTGGTCTGTTGTGTTGACATCAAGCTGTTACAGATCTGAAACAGAAAACATTTTATTTACTCCTAGACAGAATATCTGATTCATGTATATTTTAACAGTAGAGTAGTTATTATTGGGGAAATACTCCTGTTTATTGTTCAATACCAATTTCTAAATTTGTTTACCAATTTAAATGGTGGTGAAACAACTGAAAAGAAAACTGAAACCATGGTATTCTTAATTCAGAAATTGAATAAGAAAATGTTGAATTAATAACAGGATTTTCCAGATAATATCTGCATACCCACGCTGTTATGAGTAGCACATGGAGATAACAAAATTTTTATTTTCATAATTCCCTATAATTGTAAGAAAAATTGTGACATCAAAGTATAACTACCTGTTTAAATCATCAGTTCTTTGAAAAAAATTAACCAAACAAACAAGAGAAGGCCAAAAATAAAATATTGTTTGTTTCCCCAATGTCAACATACTCTTGCAAAAAAGTCGCGACCCAGATAATTTTTTTTCAAAACCTAAATCACAAATTATTTTTTTTTATTTTCCATATTGACCAGTAATGAAAAATTATAAGTAAAAAAATATTAAAAAATGATTATTATTTTCCTACCTACCTACCCACACCTGGCCTGGTAGGGTCAGGTTATTGGATGGCCAAATGTAAATGAACAATAAATCAATAAAACATTCCGATTTTAATGGTATAAAATTTATTAAAATCTGACAAAAATGTTTCATTGTCAAGTAAACAGGTTGTGTGTTATTTCAACATTTCTCAGCTTTTAAATAATAAGTAAAATTACGTGCAGAGATCAGACTAACAATGTCTGTATATTGTGGCATTGACGAAAGTTTTATTAAACTTTAAAAAATTATTTATTTATCTCTACCTTGTTAACACCTATGATTTATAGAAATGAAATTGTTCAGGTAATTAACCTCAGTAGAGTTTTATCACTGGCAAGAGTTCTGCTAGATTTGATTCCAATAGGTAGGTTAATTTAAATGTCAAATTCCAATTTGACATGGTTGTTATTTGTTTATGCAGGGTGCTGCACATTGCTTCAGGTCTGTTTTCTAACATCTTATTCACAGGTATTTGGCAAAGACCTTGGCATTTCACACCTTGTATTGTTTCCTTACTGAACTCCAGAAATATTTCCTTGCCAAATTAACCATGACTGTCATCCTGGTACTTAGGAAATCTGGCATTCTTATTTTATGTAAAAGACTTTTTACAGCAACAATATTTGCACTCAGCCAGCAGCTTCTTGTGGAGTTGTGGTGCAAACTACATGTCTATCATTTTTCATATCAATATTTTTGCAACATACTCAGGAGAGGACCCAGACTTTTGGAAAAGAAGGGAGGCACTTTTTAATCCTATTGATTCATCAATTTTCTTGATTTCTAATGGAAATTAAGACTAAAATTTACCCTTTACTTATTTCTTTTTTTTTATCATTTTTGCATGTCAAAAGGGGGGTGGGACAGGCACCCCTGGCCCCCTGGATTTGCCCCTGATACTCATTCAAATAGAATAGTGTACTGATCTTCTGCAATTATTTATTGCTTACTTTTGGCCTCAAACAAATAGCTATTAGTTATGATTCTGGTCTTGGAGAATCCCGCAAAAGAAATCCTGAAACAGGCGACATCAATGCAAAATATTCCAAATTGTGTTTATTTCATGAAAATCCTAAGACAAGTGGTTTGCAATTCTTTGTTTTAAATGATATATTGTGAATTTTACTCCTGTCTGTTTTGTATGAGAAAAAATAAAGCAGGTTATCGGAGAATCAGCTAAATTTTACAAGTTTTTCTCTGAAGTTTTTTATTTGTTTGTTTATTTTTCGCCAAAGATGCCTAGATCTGTGCACAAAGGTGTGCAAAATATGTTTTCTATCAATTTTTATGGAAGAAGCAGGTTCCTATAGAGGAATTAGTTTGTCTGTATCAGTAGACATCAAGCTTGTTACATTGCAATTGACCTGATTTAAATAATCACAATTTCCTCTAATTCACAACATCAGCAGCCAGGTTTTGTTTATTCATCTAACTTGGTGTTTTGATAAGCTTATTCACTGTGTAAAAAACTTGAGTTTTAACACATAAAACATCTGTAGTTACCAGTTCTCAAATTGTGTGTTTTTGTGTTTTTCAGTTGGAGGGCAACCCACTTTGAATGTAGATTTCGACATGCAAAATGTTACAAAATTTAAGGGAGAGGTTGTTCGGCTTCGCTGTGAAATTTCTGGAAATCCTTTACCAAAGTATAGCTGGTTTAAAGACAACATTGAGATCGGGGATAATGAAGACCGTTTCAATGTAAAGATGACACCATGGGGCTCAAGGTATGTACATTTTACTGAATCTGTTTCAATGTCAAAATGAGGTCATGGGACTCAAGTATTTAAAAGAAAGAATATTGAATATACACCAGAATAACACAATCCACATCTTTTCTGGATTTACCTTCATCAGACATGCTAGGGACCAAAAGAGGATGATGTGTACTTGTTGACTTTTGTTCACTAGATTTCCTTGGGACACGAAACAAGTTTTTAAAAAAATAGTAACTTGCTTTTATCCCTTTAATCAAACAGATTATTGACAAAATAAAAAAACAATGATTGTAAATTTCTAAGTTTCACTGGATTAACCTTCATCAGGTAGACTCAAGTAAAAATTGCATGTATTTTGATACATGTAGAAGTCATTATGTGCAAATTTTACTTTGAGCACATTTTTGCCAACAATTAAACTAAAACTGTAAGGTTTCTTTAGAGCAACCTGTAGATGTTTGTAATTTACACATTTTGAATGACTTTCTCATGGACAATCATACCACATCTCCTTTATCTATGTCAATTTTATCCAAACATTCGAACTATATATTCTTGTAAGTGGAATTTTAAGTTCAAGTCAAACAGTAGGGAATAATGTAGACATTGGATCAGGTCCTGAGCAGTCTACCAAAGTAATCCAACTAATGTATGTTTCATGAACTGAGTTCCTCACTTTTTACTAATTTTTGAAAAATCCTTTGAGGGAATTTTCATTATTCTTATGAAATGTAATAAACAAAAAATTCTGGCAACTTTTTTTATTTCTGATTTTTTATACATACTCTTAGTTTTTCTCCACTTAAAGGAAAATTTGAAAATTTTGTTGTTTTCCATTATATCTGTTTTTGCTCAAATGGTTTAAGGAATTTTATAAAATGAAAATTATATTGGTAGATTTTATATCTATTTATATATATTTAAGCGCAATATCGGTTAAAACAAGCTTAGTGGTACCAGAAATGCAAAAATTTAGACATTCTCAGAACTTAACAAAAATAAACAATTTTCATATGAGCACAGAACAAACAACAACACCTGTAATATTTTTTACACCCAATTTGGTTGCCGGTATGATAGTTAAATCTCTTTCTAAATTTCCCTTACAGAATTTGTTATTTTTTTCAAGAATGAACAGCCAAAACATGAGAGACTCAGCTCATGAAACATACATTAACCCCATATTGTATATGAAAAAACCTGTCTGATGAGGTTGATAAAAAATATTTATGGGTTTTCATTAGTTAGAATTTTAGTTTATAATTTTGGCACAATTTTTGACTATAAAATAAACAGAATCATCTATTAAGATATATTTTAAACTGTTTAAATAAACTAGCAGTTATAGCCAGATGAATTATCTTCTTCAATCTAAACTTTTAATGCATTAAAGTAATATGGAATAATTTGTATTAGAAGAGAGATATATGCCACCTGCCTGTAAAACCATAAAACCCTGCATTGGCAAAAACAACGCTCATTTTTTAGTGTAATCATGATTTCAACATATATTGCACTGATTAGAACAAAATAAGACAGCAAAGTTGTTACAAAGGAATATGGAATATGGAATTTACAAAACTGAATGATAGAATGTTCATTGGTGGCTGCAGGAGACAGAACATGCAATGCCTTTCATTAAAGTTGTCTTACATTCTGAAAATTAATGGCTCTATGTTTTCATTTTTATATTTCAGATTAAAGATTGATAAAACTGTACCACATGACACAGGTTTCTACATGTGTAAAGCCACAAATAGAGCAGGAGAGAAAAATGAATCTGCTTATTTACATATCAAAAATGGTAAGAACATGGTCCAAGGGAAATAACTCAATTACAAATATGCATTAAACATTTTTTTTCTGTTTTTCACATAAATATTCTCTTTTTGGAATTCAATATGCTACCACTACATGTTTTTATGATGTTTTTTGTATTGTTTTATGATGTTTTAATGAATTGGCTATGGTTGTATATTGTTTATTTTGACAGAATTTGCACCAAAAGAAAAGAAAGGTGGTTCATCGAAAACAAATGTAGATTCCTTTCCAGACCTTACTGAGGACACTGAGAGGTGATTATCTTACAATTAGTATACTAAATGTCCTTAATTCAATATCTTTATGGGGAAATATCTTTTACAAAAAGATTTGTTCTGCAAAATTGATATTCTCATGTTTCTGAAATCTTATTTGAAATAAAAATGTTTGATTCCTTTGAAACAGTTCTGTTAATATAATGTACTCTAAAAATGTATGTTACGCTTAATTTTTCTTATCAAATATTTCTTTATCTTGAAAGAAATGCATGATAAAAGCTGACTATTTTCTTTACAAGCTTTTCTGGAAAGTATGACCCAAATATCTATAAAAAGTAAGTACTTATTATTTTGACTTCCAGTTAAGGCTCAGCAAGGTTATCTAATGTCTACCTATATCCTTACATATAATTCTTATCTATCCTAGTTATAACTTACAATTCAAATACGAACAGAATAAAACCTTGATCTTATATAAATTGGTCATGTGACTATTTTGTGGTCCTTAGGGTATGGTCATATAGTCAGCAATCCCATGACTAAAAAGTTGTAGCACCAGATTTAAACATAAAATGCATACCTTGTGCATACTCAGGTTAAAGGTTTAGTGACTTACCTATTTACAAGTATGTTCTTGTTTAATAATATTCAACAATTCAGTTTCTAATACCTGTTTTTATTGAAGTGCAATAATGTGACATATATTCCAGAAAGACACAATAAAAATCGTACATACGTATAGCAAGTATTCAAGAGCCAAATTTAACTGCCTGTATCAAATTTACCTTCATTAGACATGCTAGGTCCCAAAAATAAGCAGATCAGTTAAACTTTATGATTTTCTTATTACATTCATGATGTAATGCCAATAAGCAGTTTATTAGGATATAGATGATAAACTTGCTGAGTCCTAATTTTGGTGTATCCTGCTGTTCTGGCTTTTGTTCATCAATATTCCAATTCTTTAATTTTGTCAGTAGCTTATGGTGGCTTGCACTTGCCTTTTCTAAGCTTGTTTTTGTGTTTGTGAACTTTTTATGTGTGTAACCAGTTTTCTGAATCTTATTTTCTTTTCTAACTCTATCTCTTAATATCACATTTATATACTGTTAACTCACTCTTATATCTTAACAAAACATTTTTTGTGTTTTCACACTTTTACAGGTATTTTACTTTTTATTTTGAAAAATTACCCAATATAACATAAGAAAATGTCACTTTCTAATAGTTTCATCGCAGACAGTAAAACACTGGCAGAGGAAGCAAAATGTGACACAGATAAGGGACTTTATATTTGATGCATGTGTACGAGATATGGACAATGATTACAAAACACTGATATCTGTAGCAATATATAATTGATGTGTCTACAATGTATGCAATGTTTACAAAAACTGACATAAAACAGAGGAAATAGGAAGCTGTATGTGATGGATGAGTGTGAAGTGTGAGCAATGTTTACAAAACACTGACAGGGGAAGCTGTATGTGATGGATGAGTGTGATGTGTGGGCAATGTTTACAAAATTCTGACAGAGGAAGCTGTATGTGATGGATGAGTGTGATGTGTTGGCAATGTTAACAGAACACTGACAGGGGAAGCTGTATGTGATGGATGAGTGTGAAGTGTGGGCAATGTTTACAAAACACTGACAGAGGAAGCTGTATGTGATGGATGAGTGTGAAGTGTGGGCAATGTTTACAAAACACTGACAGAGGAAGCTGTTTGTGATGGATGAGTGTGATGTGTGAGCAATGTTTACAAAACACTGACAAGGGAAGCTGTATATGATGGATGAGTGTGATTTTTTGGGCAATGTTTACAAAACACTGACAAGGGAAGCTGTATGTGATGGATGAGTGTGAAGTGTGGGCAATGTTTACAAAACACTGACAAGGGAAGCTGTGTGTGATGGATGAGTGTGATGTGTGGGCAATGTTTAAAAAATTTTGACAAGGGAAGCTGTATGTGATGGATGAGTGTGATGTGTGGGCAATGTTTACAAAACACTAACAAGGGAAGCTGTATGTGATGGATGAGTGTGAAGTGTGGGCAATCATCCCCAATGTTTACAAAACACTGACAGAGGAAGCTGTATGTGATGGATGAGTGTGAGATGTGAGCAGTGTTTACAAAACACTGATAGGGGAAGCTGTATGTGATGGATGAGTGTGATGTGTGAGCAATGTTTACAAAATTCTGACAAGGGAAGCTGTATGTGATGGATGAGTGTGATGTGTGGGCAATGTTTACAAAACACTGACAGGGGAAGCTTTATGTGATGGATGAGTGTGAAGTGTGGGCAATCATCCCCAATGTTTACAAAACACTGACAGAGGAAACTATATGTGATGGATGAGTGTGATGTGTGGGCAACAAATGTGTAAAAGGAGAATCTGAAATTTTTTTTACTAATTTCCTATCTTTTACAAACCTTGATTTATCAGTGTTTAAGTGCAATATTGACATATAATTCAAGGGTGATATTTGCCTAAGGATAATTTGTGGTATTCTATAAGAAAAGAGGGAATATGTAGTTAATGTATACTTATAGAGATGGAGTGGTGTTGATTTTCTGATGTGTGACTATATGAAAAACATTGTAATCAATAAAATTAATTTGATTAAACTCATAGTTTTTTTCTGGGAAAATGTTACTCTAATAAAGTATAAAACCAAATACTATTTTTTTTCTTTAACTGACAAATACACAATTAATACATATAGTTGTTGTTGTTGACGATTGCATGTTTTACAAGATTTGATAAATTAATTTGGTGTTTTATGTTGAGTTTCAGCATGTTTTTTTTGTTGAATTAGGAGTTTGTTTTTGTTTTTATATAAAGGCAAATGCTTGCTATCATCTGCATTCATGTACAGTTTAATAGTGTAGATACCAGTTCTGACAAAGTTATCATTGGACATGGTTTGCTAGAAATAAATTTGTGTCTTTAAACAGAAACAAGCTAATTTGTTGTGAATACATACTTAGAACAGTGATATTGGTTTATTTTAAATTATTATACTTCATGTAAGTTTCTGCAGTTATATGTGCTGGTGTAATATTTGACATATAACCTAGTTAATATGCCTCATGCGCTGATTGTTAATGAATATTCATGATGTAAAGATAATATGATGATTTTAAGCTCACCTGGCCTAAAAGGCCATGTGAGCTTTTCTCATCACTTTGCGTCCGTCGTCCGTCCGTCTGTCCGTCCCTCTGTCCGTCCGTCTGTCCGTCTTGTCCGTCAACATTTCATATTTTAATCTTCTCCTCTGAAACAACATGGTCAAATTTGACCAAACTTTGATGGAATGGTCCTTAGGTGGTCCTCTTCCAAAATTTTATCCGATGACCCAGACCTTCGAGCAAGATGGCCTCCAGGCTAAAAATAGAAAAAAGGGGGGATGACATTTTAAAAATCTTCTTCTCTGAAACTACTGACCCAATTTCAACCAAACTTTGCTGAAATGATCCTTAGGTGGTCCC